>JASANF010006814.1:0-11528 GCA_030248245.1 Trissonchulus sp. WLG1_4
GTGCTCAAGCCCCACGCGTCCCACCCCCACAGCTGCCCACCCTATATTAGTTTATAGACTTTAATTATTGCGATATTATTAAACTAGTAACTAAATGTCATATTTTTATTACTGCAAAACTCACTGACCTGGCCTAAAGGGTCAACAGACTTTTAGATTTACATATTGTTAAATAATAATAATAATAACTAGTAAATTATTTATTAATTAAGATTTAAGTATAACCTTTAATTTAATCTCCCAATGAGTTTGAATCAGCTCAATGAGATCAATTGGTTGACCAGCTTCCGTGATTATCGAACCTAATCCATTTTTGGGGAAACAGTAACCAAGCAACTGAAAATATATATTAACCATTATAATCCGATGATTTCAACAACTGACATTTACGGCCGATTGCACCAACATATTCTCCAGCTTTTCTTATTCTCGAGCTATTCCAGATAGGTATTCTCGACCTCGAGGTCTTATTCTCCAAGTTTTTCACTGCACCATTAGAGAATAGCTCGAGAATAACTAAGCTCGAGAATAGCTGGACAATAACTTATTCTCCAACTTACTATCCAATTAAAATAAGGCTGTTTTATTTTTGTCCAATCAAAACCTCGCAGACAGCCAATTAAACTCGAGAATAAGCCCAAATAAGCCCGCCAACAAACTGATTGCGGCAGCACATTCGTTTCTCGTCCGCTCACCCAAACCGCGTCGACTTGACTTAAGGGGGTAGTGTCGCGAAAGCAGTTTTGCTCATAGGTTGCAAAAAGATATCTTTTTGCTTTGAACTTGTACGTTCACTGAGAAACTAGTCAAATGCTATACTGTGTTAAATAAGTACTGCCAGATAGTAGACTACCAATATCTACCAATATCTTGGACCAATCACCGATAGTAAGCCAGACATCACACAATAAGGACATGAAAATTCAAAAAATTCAGCCAGATATCAGATTGGCCAGCTTCTGAAGCACACATAACGTGTTGACGCACAGTTTTTTGCCACAAATAAGAAAAAAGAAAAATAAAGGTTCGTTTTTCTTTTGATTTTAAAATAAGCATTTAAATTTTTCACAATTTATCATTTTTGCTGTGAGTACTTCACTGTTTACGCACAGTTTCACAGTTCAAATAGGTATTACTCCGCAACCACTCAAGCAATTTGCACTAAATTTTGTGTGCATAAACTACAACATATGTCCTTTTATTCTATGTAAAAAAACTAAACAAATAAGTTGATAATTGTGACGAAAAAATCGAATGTGAATAGGTTTTTAAAACGTCATTTTTCCGACTTTGCGACCTCACTGCAAACAGTATACTGCATCAATTTTGATGAAACTTGGCGAAAATACTTGCCTCAACATATATTTTCAAAATATATAAAGAACGATGTCTTATCTTTTTCTAGCAATGTTTTACAGTTACGCAAAATCGACTGCTTTCGCGACACTACCCCCTTAAGCCAGTAAAATGATTGCGCACGAAATCCAAAAGCGAGAATTTTCATCCTTTTTTACAGACATTAAAAGAACCCTTTTGCAGCACAAAAGTTCGCTTCGCTACTGATTTTGTGGTTTATATACTAGCATGTGAAATAACAAGAAAAAAATTAAAATATTGGTATGTAATAAAAACTTACTTTTATAATTCCAGGATGTTTTAATGTCTGCAGCCATTGAATTTCTGTTTTGAGCTTGTTATTGAGCATTTTTCGGCACTCTGACTCCGATCTGAGCTGGTTCAAGCAATTGCTCATGTCCACTCCCTCTCCACTGATTCGTTTGAGAATGGCTGATCTGCCAGCTGTCAAGTCGATTCTAAAAATACAAAATGAAATAAAGTAAAAAATGAAGTCGAAATTGAATTTCACGCAGGCTTGAAACAGAAACAGATTCAGAATTTTTGGTTCTGATGCATACTGAACACACATTTTCTTGCCCATGTTTGACTTGGGCCACAAGCTACAGTAACCTTTTCAATGACCCGCTTACCGTAATCTTGACTGGCGGTCGATGCTATGTATTTGCCCACTTCTACATATGTTGTCTATTTAATCCCTGATTTTGACATGTCTATGCTACGTGGCGTCTACGTTGCGTATGTAAACCGAATAGGATATAAACACAACCTTGTAAGGCTTGATCAGCTAAAGTTAACGTCAAGGGTTACCGTTTTCGTTGCCTTTAGCTAATATGCGAATACCGTACTAAACAATATATCACTAATTACTATGTACATACATGCATACATATGTGCAGTGACTTGTAGCAACACCTAAAGGCCTATTCACACGAGGGTGCATTTCGATCCATGGCGCACTGCACGGCGCATGAAGCACGCCATAGTGCATGAGCGGGCGCATGAGCACGTGCATTCTATTTTCACACTGCCTGCTGCATTATTTCACACAATGCAATAGGTAAGTCTGCGTGTGCGCCCGCTCATGCGCCCGTTCATGCTCCCTCGTGTGAGTAGGCCTTTAAACGCAAACGCTCGTTTGTCGACTTCACGTCATCGCACCTGTAAACGTCCTTCATCCATCCCGACCGGAACGGCCCTAGTTTAATTGAATCCTCAAGCCTCTGAATTGTCTGACAGTCATCAATCGCCGGTTCTGTATTTCCCATCAGAATTAATATATGCAAAAGCACGTAGGTCACAAGCACAGTAGGCATTAGCGTACTCCAGACAAAAGCTTTACTCCGCATTTTGGGGTTGCGAGCCCGCCCCGACAGGGATTCACATGCTAGGAGTTGACAGTCACATTATTCACAAGTTTAGTGATTAATCTGAAATATAGTTCATAAATGAGCTATGTAGTAACTGATAATAAACTTTGTGTGAAAGGTAACTGATGGACCGTATAAAAAAGATCCGCGGGTCTGCTTTAAGTAAAACGATGCGAGTAGATATGTACTTATGTAAATATCGTTAGTATATAATGTATATACTGCTAGGAGTAATTCACATGCCGTTAGCCATAAGCCATTACATGTCCGTTAAAAGACAAAACCATACAACTAGGGGCCTGTTGCTCAACATTTACAAGTTCAGTCTTACTATTGCAAAAATTGCGAAATTTCACAAGTGTTACAATTGTTACAACTATACAATTTCACCAGAGCTATAAGTGCGTTTGTCTGTGTAGCACAGCGCATCACAAGCAAAACTTGTAATAATTGTAATTTTGAGAAACGGGCCCAGTCAAGTTCGTGAATTATTATTATAGCATTTTATTGATTTGATACCTAATTTTGCCGGTTGAACAGCAATACAGCTGTAAGTATGAATCGACGCTAAATATGGTTTATTCTTTGCAGAAACGCTATTTAACCCATAGTCAGGATTGAAACGGGCCACAACCAAATTTGGGCAAGGCGGCAGCCATGGTACTGTAATTAGGAGAGGCGAGCGGGCCGTATCCATTATAGAGGGCCTTGATGAAAGCGTCAGTGGGTCTAATGACATCCTAAAGTTGCCCTTAACAGCTCTCTTTACGATCCAAAGCCCAACCGGCAGGAAGAGTGGCCAAACTAAAGTCTGCCAAAATTCCTCCAATAACGACCACTAAATCCTAAGCTGGTTACGTTGGCTTCGCGTGGTGAAACGGTCGGCGCTCACAAAATAGAGCGGTTTGAGTGTTGACTAGGATGAGGGCAGATAAACATGCAATCAAGTTTTGGAAAATTTTTGATTTGGTATAAATGATCTAGATCTGAGACGCCTTTAAGTTAACCATAACTGTTTATCTTTAGATTTTAAAGGTGACGGCTGAATCTGTGGGTAAAAGTGACGGTACGTATGTAACGTTGAAAACAATGCTAACGTTTACTGCTATTCACAGCAATTTTGTACCTTAGCTACGTATTGGTATCTTGGTCGTGGCTTCATTTTTAACCCGTATCTTTACCAGTAAGTAAGGATACCTTAAAAATGCCAAAGGACTAGAAATGCTACAAGCTACGTATCTAACTCTGGAATTAAGATGGCAACGTCTCAATAACTTGACAGTTAACTAGAAAACATTTTTATTATTATTTAGTTTAGTTCAATTCTTGCAAGCGAATTCATAAAAGCAAGTATTAATACAACTGAAGCTACCTAAAAATGAAGTGGCGCAACCTTCTCTGTCAGACTTTCGAATGCAGAATAACAAGCACCGGTTTGGGAACGAACTACCAAATTTCTGACTAAAAATTAGATACTGAGTAGATGCGCAAATTACTAGTACAAGTATCAGTGAAGCTAGTCGGGTTTGGGAAGTCGACCAAATATTTAATACCAAATAGTAGTCAACACTGGGTAACGAACGCGTGTAAGCGAAATCGAAATTAGCACTTTTTGTGCTACAGCGCGTTTTTTATGCGCTATATGCGCTATAAGCGCTATGGAATTTGCTATATGCGCTATTTGCGCTATAGCGCTTTTTGGGAGTGCTATATGCGCTATATGCGCTATCAGGGGTGGACGCGGGTCGAAATTTTCGACCCGCGACCCAACCCAACCCACGGCTCGACACTCGTGGGTAACTCGCGACCCAACCCGCGCCATAAAACCCGACCCGCGACCCACTTTGACCCACCACTCTATAACCATAGGGGCGCATAGCCAGGATTTTGAAAAGGGGGGGGTCGTACCTTGTCTTTTGCTGATTTGTATAAACTCACTATTGCGGGGTCTGAGCTCAGCCCCCAGAATCCAATTATTTTTACACTTATTGGTGGCGAAGTGGCTTACATGACAAAATGTAAATTTGGTCGTTTAAAGTAAATACATAAACTAACTGTTGCGGGGGTCTAAGGGCGGCAGCCCCAGAAAAAAGGGGAGTTTTTTCTATATTTTTGGACAAATTTGGTGAACTGGAGAGGTAATCAAAAAATTCTTCCGACAGGTAAATTAAAAACAAAAGATGGGAATTTCATATCAGACAGCATATTACACAAGCATATATAAGCTTTCATGAAAGTTAACAACAAGAAATGGTAAGCCATAGAGTTTGCAAGGGTCTGGGAGCGGCAGCCCCTAGGAAAAGTTTTTTAGAATTATTAATTTTTAGGCCAAATTTTGTCAATTGGAGACGTATCAGAAATTTTTTTGGCAGGACTATAAAAACCAAGGGGGGACCCTTGTCGACAATTTCTTCAGGTTCCAGTTTACGCGGGTCGGAAAAATTTTTTTCGACCCGCGCAGCCTGAAGTGGGTATCCGCGGGTCGACCCACGGCTCAAATTTTCCGACCCAACCCAACCCAACCCGCGGGTACCCACGACCCGCGTCCACCCCTGTGCGCTATCGAAGGTGCTATATGCGCTATTTGCGCTATAGCGCTTTTTGTGGGTGCTATATGCGCTATTTGCGCTATAGCGCTTTTTGGGGGTGCTATATGCGCTATAAGCGCTATCGAAGGTGCTATATGTGCTATTTTTATTGGATATGGATGAAACTTCTACAGAAAAATGGCCAGGGGAGATTTGAACCAGCCATTGCTAGATTGCTACATAGCTTAACGCTCTACCAACTGAGCTACGCTGGCCTACTGGTGTTTGTGTTAATTTCCCTATAAATAGTGATGCTGATCTTGGATAGCGCTGATAGCACCTTTTGGCTATTCTATAGCACGTGCACAGTTGACGTTAGTTTAAAGTCAGCCAAAAGCCACTTCTATAGTACGTGCACAGTTGGACTTTACTACGAAATAGCCCAATACCATCTTCTATAGCACGTGCACAGTTCAATATTGAGGAATTTTGTCAGTTTTAACAAAGCTTTGTCATAACTTTAATAATAATTTTATGCCATTTTCAAACTTGTCTTTATCTATCTTAATAAACTTTTGACATAACTATTGAACTATTTTGACGAATTTATTTCACAACTGTTCGGTTGGAACCTTTGAAAAAAAGCCGACCAAAGCAAACCGATCCATAATTTTGCTATAAAAGAAGGGTGTAGCTTAGGTAAGTAACAGTTCTTCAGAATGGATCCTTCACTACTTCATGTCGGAGATATCTGCAGAACTAAAGCCACTGCGGTGGCTTTCCTGAAACAGCACGGATTAAGCCCCTTTGAAGAACGGTCGTTTCATACATTCCAACCAGGGGTCAACGCGCACCGCTTATGCTGTTGTTGCTGCTGCTGCTGATTCAAATCCAAAATTAATCCGTGCTGTTTCAGGAAAGCTAAGGCAGTGGCTTCAGTTTGTAAGTTTGTAAATGGCATAAATTTATTATCAAAGTTATGACAAAACTTTGTTAAAACCGACAAAATTTCCTCAATATTAAACTGTGCATGTGCTATAGAAGATGGTATTCGGCTATTTCATAGTAAAGTCCAACTGTGCACGTACTATAGAAGTGGCTTTTGGCTGACTTTAAACTAAGGCCAACTGTGCACGTGCTATAGAATAGCCCACCTTTTTAGGCGGGGTGGTGGGGGGTACCTGCAGTAGCGTGTATAGCGCAAATAGCGGGGGGGTGGTGGGGGGCGTTTTTGAGCTGGGTACTATAATAGCGCAAATAGCGCATATAGCGCCTAGGGGTGGGTAAAATCTCTTGCTCGTGCACGCTTACACGCGACATCTACCCAACACTGGCTTATGACCTACTCCTGTGTTTTTGCTTTCTGCGAATTTTGAGGCATAAAAGTTATTTTCTTGTATATTTGAGTATCCTGTGCTGGTGGACTGATGATCACACAATGTTTTTAGGTTTAAATATTGACTGAGCACGTGCCTGCTACACTGACCCACATGCTACGGTCTGACCCAAAAATGTTAGACCCTGAGACAAAAACAAACACACGATTTCATTACAAAAAGAATTGCAGGCATAAATAGTACAGCGAGTAGTCACAAAATTCACGCTCTCTGTTTTTGTCTCAGGGAACAGCAGTTTTTGGTCAAACTTTAGTCAGATAATTCTCGTTCAGATGGAATTAGTACAAATAACAACATTAGGAAATGGATGGACGCTTAGTAAGGTATGAAATATCCAAGTTAGTAGTATTAGTAGAAATATCAAGATACAACAATAAATTCTAATTCAGGAAAAGTGTACTTTCAGTGGTTGTTTTAGGCAACTGCAGCTGATAAATGACACAACACAAATCACATTCGAGCGTTAACTCACTCAATAGCCCCATAAAAGTCCCAATAACATGACCGTTAAGCCTAATGAGTGCTCAATTTGAAAATGGCTTTTTGAATATTATATATGGAGGCGTTAGAGCCTCATATAAGGTAGTCCGTTGGACACTGGGGCAAAATGTACGAGCTAGACTAAGGTCTATGTATCACGGGCTAGGCAGGAGAAAATAACTCAATAAAACCCCAAATGCACTCCGGCAAGCTTATGTCTGTGAAACTCAGAGCTACTGCAAAATGAATGGGGTGTCAAAAATATGTCCGTACATGATTTATGAGACGACCCGAGCTGAATTATTATTATCTGGCCTGCCCGGCTAAGCCAAACCGACCTACGAGAAACAGCCCCAGTCACGCTGGCTTGGGTCCGTCCTGAATTATGGGGGATATGCCGGCCACAGACAACCAAGACACGACCGGGCAGGTGGCCGGAAACCAGGCCCGTCACACCAGATCTGATTGGCTGAATCCTTATTTCTGCAAATTTAGAAACTAGGGCTTAAGGAACATGCGTAAATTTAAGTGTCATACCTATTGGTTTGATTTTTGCTGGTTATTTGAGAAAAAATAAGTCGAATAGAGTACAATGCAGGCTTGGTGTAAATTTTGAATTGCTGAAGGGAAAATAGTCTCTCAGTGTACAAGACAAGGCCCCTTTAACTTTCTTGTACCATACTATGGCGTTCTTTAAATTTAATTTCATCTGTATTTCAGGCACCTGAAAACTCTGGGGTTTTTTTCTTCACCTCCCGCCTTAAGGGTTTAGGGTTGTAAAAACCCTCCTCACCCGGAACTCGTTTGATATGACATACCCGACATCTAACTGTCCAGTATTTTTCGAACAACACATTTGTTGGGTCGGCATATATCTAGACAACTCATAACCAACAAAAATTAACCTGATCAAGCGAAAAGCATCTAAATTCTGGCCATTACTGTCTGTTTATCTCCAGAAAGCAGTGCTAGAAAAATAGCCAACTTCCCTCATGCAAGAAGAAACTGTTATTGAGAAAACAGAGGATAATTTTGCCTAGGAGTGAGTCACAGGAAGGGTTAACCTAATAGCCACGTTTTACGGCTTATTTACTAAACCTGAAACCGTGCACTACAGTAGTAATACCCAATCTTTAAAAATGAGTAAACGTAAGATCGCAGATAAATAAAAAATAGTCTAGTTATATCTGATTTAGTCATACTTTTGATTACATATAATTAGTTAGCTATTAAGTCAATTACTCATCTTATAAAGTTAGAAAACTTAACTCCAAGCACTTAAAGAAAATGTTCTCAAGAAATACACATTTGCTGAGATAATTGCAAATCTGAATAAGGTTATTACTTAATTACAAAATTGCATTTCAATTTAATGTAATTAATGAAAGTAATTAATTGTTAATTTACACTTCATTTTTCATTTTACTTAATTTTTAAATTGTTTCAGCAATGAAACAATGAAAATATTTGTTTTCAGTTGACTATTATAACCTCCGACATTATTCAAATAAGATTTATTTGAATAAATTCCTAATTCTAGTCAACAAACAAACGATTAAAGATTAAATGACAATTTGAAATATAGCATTATACTGTTGAACGAAAAAGAGTAATATTTCTACATTAAAAGGCCATAAATTTCATAATGTCGCAAAGTTGGCTCATAAAATTAAATCACAAAGAAAAAACTGACATTTATAGGCTGTGTGGAAAATTTATGCTCAGTATGAATTTTCTAGGGGATAATTTATGGGTGGTTTGGGGAAAAATATGGCCACATTAAAATGCAAACTGCCTACCGTGAGGGAGACACTCGTGAAATGTGAATGGAGGCCTCCCGTGTTTCAAAAATCGACTACTTGCGCGGCCAAAAACTAGTTTCCCCTGCCAAACACTAAATTTCCAATCCGCTCTGACAGCTGCTTGAAACATTTCTCTCAGGGAAACCGCGGGGGGAACGGGAATAAATAAATTCAGTGTGAAAGAATAGTAATTTATTCACAGTTAACAAATAAATATTTAACGAATTAACCTAAATTTAATTTACTTTTTCTTCAGATTAATAATATTTTTAATTTTGATAATGACATTATTTTAGTTTATTTGTGATTTGGGATTTTTGACATGATAAGATCGCTAAGAATGTAAACTTCACGAGGGACTGTATAAATTTTGCAGGTCGGAAATGTGAAAGAATGTTTGGATGAATCTTTGCTGCTTTTATAAACAATTACTGCAGTGCTGAAATGTGACATTAGTCGGGTTTTCAGAAGCTGTACAAAACCAAACTAACTAATGTTTCATTGACGCGGGTGGTGTTTGTCCACCGTTTCTAACGTAATAAGCACAAAAATCCGTTTTCAATGAAAGCATATATTTATAAACACTTCTTCATAGTCAGAAGAAAATGTATGTTTGCCTTTTGATATAGGCCGCCTGAACAGAAGCGCAAATTTTTATTTTTTTGGTTTATTTTAGTAAGCCTCCTCTCATATACCTAAAGCTGACAATATGTGCTCTAGGTATCCTACAATGGTTAGCCGCCTTTGACAACGTCTTGAGAATTGAGTCCTATATATATATATATATATATATATATATATATATATATATATATCAGAACTATTCTCGAGCGTTTCTAAAAACAGTAGTAGATACCTCGAGTAAAAATAAACCAAAAATAAAATTAGCTATCTATCAAAAGGCAAACTTTTTCTGACTATGAAAAGTTTTGTAAATATACTATGCTTTTAATGAACGTTAGTTAGTTTAATAGTTTCGCTCCCAGTTGACAGCAAATTCATGCCAATTCCCGACCCTATACGGTCCCCTGCGTGAAGTTACATTCTTAGCAAATTCTATCAAATCATCCCAAAATAACTAAAATAAATGTCACTAAAAATTAAAAAATTATTAATCTGAAGAAAATTGATTAAATTCCATTATTTGTTAACTGTGAATAAATTACTATTCTTTCACACTGACTTATTTATTCACCTTCCCCTGATGTTTCAAGCAGTGTCAAGCGGAAGTGTTGGTGTTTGGCAGGGGAACTAGTTTTTGAAGCGCACCACACAAGTCGATTTTTGAAACACGGGAAGCCTCAATTTGGCTCGTTAAATATGTCCTCACCCATCGTTTAAATGTGGCCATATTTTTTCCCCAAACCCACCATATAAATTTATCCCTAGAAAATTCATACTGGGCCTAAATTTTCCCCACACACTATAAATGTCAGTTTTTTTCTTTGTGATTTAATTTTATGAGCCAACTTTGCGACATTATGGTTTTATGGCCTTTTAATGTCAAAATATTACATTTCCGACAGTATAATGCTATATTTCAAATTGTCATTTAATATTTTTAATCGTTTGTTTGTTGACTAAATTAGGAATTTCAAATAAAATTTATTTGAAAATATCAGAAGGTTATAATAGTCAATGCTGAAACAATTTGATTTAGTATAATATAACAATTAATTCTTTCATTAATTACATTAAAATTGAAATGCAATTTTGTAATTTAATAATTCAGATTCATTACTATTCAGCAAATGTATTTTGAGAACAGTGCTCTAAGATTTCTAACTTTATAAGAAAAATAATTGACTTAATAGCTAACTAATTATATGTAATCAAAAAAGTATAATTAAATAATATAATTAGAATTATTTTGCAAAATATTTAGCGTTACTCATTTTTAAAGATTGGGTATTTACTACCTAGTCACGGTTTAGGGTTAGGTGAGCCGAGTTAAAACATAGCTATTTTAACCCTTCCTGGCTCACTCCTAGGGCAAACATGCTGTTTTCTCAGAAAGTTGCAATTTTGAAATTTTTGGGTATTTATTATTTATCAAAAATTGAACGGACGGTAATGGCCCAGATTTTAGATATTTCGCTTGATAGTTTAATTTTTGTTATTTATAATTTGTCGTATGCCGACCAACAATCTCGAAAAGTGGACATATGTCGGGGTACTGTAGAGATATGGAAATTTTTCGGGTGAGCCTAAACCTTTAAGCAAGGTGAAAATTTCCATTTTAGGTGCCTGAAACACAAATTTAAAGAACGCAGTATAACACGAAAGTTAGCTGAGACTTCCTTTCCGGCCTAAAACTTACACCAACCTATTATTTATTGGATTTATTTTTTCAAATAACCAGAATAACATTTAAATTTATATCTACCTAAGCCCCTCACTAAATTCACCAACCCATCTAACTAAACATTTATATTTATTGGTATGTAATCCCCCATAAATTCAGGCACAGTAAATTCGTAGGGCAGCAGTGATGATTCACTGCATCATGTACAAAACTAACACATTCATTAGCTCTAGTTTCACAGATTACAGAGTGCATTTGGTTTGTGATTATTTACTGCCCTGGCCATGGCA
>JASANF010006815.1:0-19000 GCA_030248245.1 Trissonchulus sp. WLG1_4
TATATATATACAGTGGCGTAGTCAGAAAAAAATGTCGGGGGGGGGGAATGACTTTTCGATTTTTTTGAAATGTGTTAAAGTGCACTTAATTGCAATTTTAACGCAAAAAACGACACATTACCATTTTTTCGGTCAAAAACATGCATATTTTCCACCGCTGCAGCATCGAACGTAAAATTGGAGCTCAAACCTCCGAAAATTACAAAAACGGTGGCCGGCAATGGTCCAGAAGCTAGCAAATTAGCAAATTTTCCGAAATTTTTCGACATAAAAACTGTATATAAAATTAAAAATGTATATTTTGTAACAAAAAACAGCTAAAACGATACACCAAACATTGTATTAAGCAAATACATAGGGCACAATGCTGATGCACATGTTTTCATTTAAGATAAAAGCAAGGAACACTATGCCAAAGAGTTGCAGGGGTCTGGGGGCTGCAGCCCCCAGAAAAAAATCGGGGAAATTTTTTATTTTTAGGGCAAATTTGGTCAATTGGAGACGTATCATAAATTTTTTCCGGCCGGACCATAAAAACCAAAGGGGGGACCCTTGTGTAAAATTTCAGTCGGAAAAGATTTCGGGGGGGGGGGGGAATTCCCCCCATTTCCCCCCCCCCGCTGTCTACGCCCCTGGTACGTATAGGCATGTACGCTGTACCTACGTACGTATATGTGCGGCGTTTTGGTGAACATGATCTGTGTGGTTAATGTGGCTCATGTTTGCCAAAAGCCCTGTTCATTTTGTCCATAGAACACAAGGACAACAACAAGGACAAATTTTGATAAATCGTGTTGTGGAGAATTGACGAAATCACGCCAGCTATTGTTTCTATATATATATATATATATATATATATATATATATATATATATATATATATATATATATATATATATATATATATATATATATATATATATATATATATAATATATATATATATATATATATATGTGTATATATATATATATATATATGTATATATCAGGGATCGACCGGAGTTC
This sequence comes from Trissonchulus sp. WLG1_4, assembly GCA_030248245.1. Classification (NCBI taxonomy): domain Eukaryota; kingdom Metazoa; phylum Nematoda; class Enoplea; order Enoplida; family Ironidae; genus Trissonchulus; species Trissonchulus sp. WLG1_4. Next base: position 1,008 of record JASANF010006815.1, read on the forward strand.
CGTTCCGGTACTTTTTGGCTCCGGTTCCGGTATTTCAAAAGTACCGGAACCGGAACAACTAATTCTTCGACATAGGATTTTGCTTTTAATTTTGTGTTGTTCGTCCATGAAAATTTTCCAATAGGCCTCCAACTGACCACAATCGGCCTAAAAATCAAAAATTTCTTCAGAGTTTGTTCTGGCGAACCTCTTGCGACTCTGTATATAGCTAGTTTAGTCTTCGTCTTCTTTTCTCTTTCATCAAAGCTATTATGTACTGTGAGCGTATATATACATCTTGCATACTTATACATGTACACATAAATTTAAATATACAGTACACTATGTTATCGCTTATGCTTTATTGTCATAAAACGAATATTGTAATATTTATAGTACTAGTACTAGTACTACATACAAATAGCTTCTGATTTATTATTCTAGCTTTCTTATGTTGCAGTGCTTATATATTCTTCATCAACAATGCTGTGCTTCTTGTGTCCAATTTCTTGTATTACTTCAACTAGCTCAATGAAAGCCGAAGGTCGAAGGTCCTCGGTTTTTCACGCTACACTGAAAAATTATGTAATCTGTGTAAACCTTACTATCTAACATTTAGGAGAGAGGGCGCGGTACAGCCGCCCCCCGCCCACCAATTTTCTCCAAGTCAGGGTTTTTTTGGGGTCCACGAGTGGGTCCAGACTCAAGTTCTCTTAACTGGACCCAGCGAAAATTAACCTGACCCAACACCCAAGTCAGACCCAAGGGCGTAGATAGGGGGGGTCGCGACCCCCCCCCTTTTGGTTGAATTTTAAGAAATTGGCAACAAGGGAAGGGGGACCGCCCCGCCGCCGAAAAAATTTTTTGATACGTCTCCAATTGACCAAATTTTGCCTAAAAATCCAGAAGTTCTCGATTTTTTTTTCCTGAGGGCGACCGCATCCAGACCCCTGTATCTCTATGGCTGACTAGTCCTTGTTATTATCTTTCATCAAAGCCTATGCATGTCTACAAAAGTACATTATGCTGAACTTTCTTGTATAATACACTGTCTGATGTGACGTTCCCATGTTTAGTTTTTAATTTTCCTGTCGGGAAAATTTTTTTAACCCTTTTTTGTTCCAAAAATTGGGGGTAAAACTTAAAAAACTCTTTTTTTTGGGGGGGCGCCCCCCCCAGCCCCCCTACCCCGGGGGCACCGCTCTTTTTGCTTTGCCTTGGAAAAAAAAGCTGCAAATTTTTTTAAAAAAACCAAAAGGTTGTGTAGGGGGGTCTTTTATATTTTATTTTGTATGGCGTCTTTATGAAGGGGGCTCCGGTTCGTTTTCCGGTAGATTTAGCCTTCCGGTTCAAATCACATATATATATATATCGGGGTGTTCATACCCCTGGAAAAGTTGCGGGGATTTTTGCCATGGGAAAAAAGATAGAGAAAAAATGGCAAAAATTGTGGCAAAAATGGCAAAAATTGGCAAAAATATGGCAAAAATTATTTTCAATTTGCCAAAACGGACTTTTGTGCATTTCTATGCAGTTTTGCTACTTGTGTGCTATCTAACGACGCCTTTTCAAGCAAAAATATGACAAATGAAAACACCTAGGGTGCCGGAAATGGCAGTTTGAGGGGTTTGAAAATCAAATTTTGTCTCAAGAAAAATTTTCACGGTATTTCGATTGGATGCGTACAAGTGCCATGTCAAATGCATAGCAACAGAGTTCAAGCTGTGTGAGTGGCAGTTATGCGATATTAGGTCAGCCTCATAATTCAGAAAAACCGGTTAGCAGTGTTATGAATATACGAGTACAAACTTGTTAAACTTCGGAACGTACATATGATTCATGTTATATAGCTTATGGAATCTGAGTCAAAAACAAGTTGATTTTGTAACCAAGCAGCTTGATGGTTAACACTAGTTTCCATTAAACTGTGGGGTATCAAGCAGCTGCACACTACTGAACTCTTCGACTGCCTACACGGAGATGACTTTCAATTGGCAAAAATGATAAAATTTTTTAATGTCTTAGCGCTCTTAGGTCACCACCGCAGATTTACTAAAATTTACATTATCACTGATAGCATCAAAAAGTAAATACATAACAGTGTCCATTCTTGTACACAAGAGCAGTGAGACTCTCCTCTGCTGTAGCTAAGCGTAGGCGGAAAATGTGCGCATAGCTTCTGCGCTTCCGCCTAACACAATTTAGTACATCGTCGCTGACAGCGTTTTTGGTATAATATATACGTGGTAAAAAAGCGACGAAAGCACAAAACAGAACTCAAAGGTTCAATACCGTGGAGTGTGGACATATTATATAAAAACGTAAACTACCGGGTCAGTCACAGCGCATTTTTAAAACATGTTGAATGCTACGCAATACGCGTACAGTCTTTACGTGACCCATTAACATGACCTTTCTATTCCTGAGCGTAGAGCCAGGACTCGTGTATATATACGTAACCGAGGGTGCATATGAATTATTTGAGGTATCAGGTATATGGAGACTGCCGAAAGCATCGATCGGAATAATGTTTACAATTTACATCAATAATTGTTGTGCAAAATGTGGTGTAAATACATCAAAAATTAAGAGAAAAAATATTTTTTAATTGAAAATTTTCAAAAACCGACCAATTTTACAAAAAAATTTAGAAAAATATCAAAAATTTTGGCAAAAATGGCAAAAATTCGTGGCAAAAATGGCAAAAATTGATGGCATAAATGGCAAAAATTAATGGCAAAAATTGTGGCAAAAATGGCAAAAATTATGGCAAAAATTGGCAAAAATTAGTGGCAAAAATTCCAAAAAATGGCCAACCCAACCAACACAACCCATCATCACACCCACCCCCCCCCCCCCCCCCCCCCCCCCCCCCCCCTGCCTCGCCCCCCCCCCCCCCCCCCCCCCCCCCCCCCCCCCCCGCAAAAATGGCAAAAACATTTTTGCCATTTGGTGAAATAACCTAGTTTGGACGTTACAAACTCAATCAAGCTTCGTGCCTGTGATTTCTTGTTGTCACGCTTTTTTGCACACTCAGACTAAATATAATAGTCTTTGAAATTGTGCAACTTGTTGTTCTAAAGCTGTTCGGGTTTTCAGGTTACGTTAGTGTAAATGTCAATTTTTCCCTCAAAACGGGTTATCGAATTTTTACTTTTTGGTCTCTGGTGTTGAAGCCAAAAAAAGAAAAAAAACCATGTCAAGCAAAACCCCCGTTGAGTTATTTTGGTGTCAAATAGTTGATATCGAAAGGGAAGTTGAAGAAATTTCGCACCAAACATGGCCAGCTGACACATTGCTTGGACTCTAGTTGCCTCAAACAATCCCATCTTGCTCATTTTAAGTGCTGACAAATCAAATAATTCTGTGCACGCTAAAACTAGGTATAAAGGACTCTGAAACTTTGTATTTAGTTTTTCTAAAATAGGTGGTGTTTTCAAGTCAGACTAGTGTAAATGTCAATTTTTTCTTCAAAAACATTTACCCAATTTCCATTTTGCGGTTTCTGGGGTCGCGACCAAATTTGAAGCCCCCCATTTAGTCGTAAATCACTTTATATATGCATGTGTTGTATAACTCTGGTGTCCCAAAAAGTTCCATATAAAAAGGGCAATTGATGCAAATTTTCACCAAAAATGGCTGAGCTGGCACACTGCCTACTCTTCTTTGTCGTCAGAAAATCTTTCCAGTTTGCTCATATCCCCTAAGTAGCGTTTCTTCTTTATAGATGTCTTTTCAGCTATCCAAATAACTAATTGTCGTATCATCTATATCGCTTAATGCGGTTTGGTTTGGGCAAGTTTGATATACATTCGTGTAAACATAGTCACCAGCTATTTTAACTGATCCAACTTCGGCCGAGACTTCATTAACGCTAATTTCAACTATAGCGCTTTTTTCTAAAAGATCATGTTTCAGTCTTCTCATACCAAGCTAATACCCAACAAATTACAGTCTTTCAAACTCTTGTTATAAATGTGCAAATAATTGTTTAATGGTATTCTTCAACATGAAATATACAATAATGTTTTGAACTGTGATTGTTTTGAGAACGTTCTTTGTCAAACCAACTACCACGCTGTCAAGCAAGACAACATATGGAGCTATTACAACCCAACTCCAAACCAAAGCACTGAAGTTCTGGTAATAAATATGCAAAAAACATTTTTGATTTAACGCTACTTAATATGAGCAACTGGAGATTTTCTGACGCAAGAAGAGTCAAGGCAATGTGCCAGCTCGCCATTTTTGGTGCAAAATTTCATCAATTTCCCTTTTAATATTGAACTTTTTGACACCAGAGTTATACAATACATGCATATAAAAGTGATTTACGACTAAATGGGGGGCTTCAAATTTGGTCGCGACCCCAGAAACCGCAAAATGGAAATTGGGTAAATGTTTTTGAAGAAAAAATTGACATTTACACTAGTCTGACTTGAAAACACCACCTATTTTAGAAAAACTAAATACAAAGTTTCAGAGTCCTTTATACCTAGTTTTAGCGTGCACAGAATTATTTGATTTGTCAGCACTTAAAATGAGCAAGATGGGATTGTTTGAGGCAACTAGAGTCCAAGCAATGTGTCAGCTGGCCATGTTTGGTGCGAAATTTCTTCAACTTCCCTTTCGATATCGAACTATTTGACACCAAAATAACTCAACACATACACATAAAAGTGAATTACAACAAAGTTTTTGATTGCTTTGATTTTGGCCTCAACACCAGAGACCAAAAAGTAAAAATTCGATAACCCGTTTTGAGGGAAAAATTGACATTTACACTAACGTAACCTGAAAACCCGAACAGCTTTAGAACAACAAGTTGCACAATTTCAAAGACTATTATATTTAGTCTGAGTGTGCAAAAAAGCGTGACAACAAGAAATCACAGGCACGAAGCTTGATTGAGTTTGTAACGTCAAACTAGGTTATTTCACGAAAAGTTGGTCGCAATTTTTTTCAAAAAAGAGGTCGTACTCCCAAATCGATTTGGCTGAATTTTTGCATCAACCAAGCAGGGTAATAGGGCTACAAACGCATGAAAACAAATCGACCGGCCCGGCCTTTTGAGATACTTGTTTGGACCAAAAACCTAAAAATTGAGCGTCGAAAAAGTGCTAAAAAGTCCGACTTGAAGGGCTCTGGTAAGCTACATACTTGCAGTACCAGCACCAAATTAAGCCAAATGTAGCACCAAATATTCATCAATGTTGACTTAATAGGAGATGATAGAAAGTTGTGTATGTCAGGAGTAACATTGACTAACGCGACGACAACTTGAGGGTATCAAAATTACGAAAAATAGTGATTTTCAGAGTCGTATATTGGAAAAACTGCAGCAAAATCAGAGCTAATTTTTACGGTTTTGTTAATGTGGTAGGTCCACCTACAAAATATCAAAAAATAAAGCAAATCGAAGGATGTCGCCAAAAAAGCCAAGCAACGCTGAATGGGGAATGGTCGATTTTCTCAGAAACCGAGTCTGTATATATATATACAGATATATACAGATATATATAGGGTTGTGAATTGGCAAAAATGGCAAATGGCAAAAATGTTTTTGCCATTTTTGCCAGGCACCATTTTTGGAATTTTTGCCACTAATTTTTGCCAATTTTTGCCATAATTTTTGCCATTTTTGCCACAATTTTTGCCATTAATTTTTGCCATTTATGCCATCAATTTTTGCCATTTTTGCCACGAATTTTTGCCATTTTTGCCAAAATTTTTGATATTTTTCTAAATTTTTTTGTAAAATTGGTCGGTTTTTTAAAATTTTCAATTGAAAAATATTTTTTCTCTTAATTTTTGATGTATTTACACCACATTTTGCACAACAATTATTGATGTAAATTGTAAACATTATTCCGATCGATGCTTTCGGCAGTCTCCATTCATACCTATCCCCCCCTCCCTCAAATAATTCATATGCACCCTCGGTTACGTATATATACACGAGTCCTGGCTCTACGCTCAAAGGGCGACCGCCACCAGGAATAGAAAGGTCATGTTAATGTCACGTAAAGACTGTACGCGTATTGCGTAGCATTCAACATGTTTTAAAAATGCGCTTACTGACCCGTATACCTTTTATAATATTCCACACTCCACGGTATTGAACCTTTGAGTTCTGTTTTGTGCTTTCGTCGCTTTTTTACCACGTATATATTATACCAAACCCCAACGCTGTCAGCAATTACTAAATTTTTAGCGACCAATCTTTTCCCCTCCTTTACAGCAGACCCCCCCTTAAAAATATGTATATATATTTATGATATATGATAATGTAAATTTTAGTATATATATAGAATAGGTAGTAAAAAATTTTATCATTTTTGCCAATTGAAATCATCTCCGTGTAGGCATCGAAGAGTTCAGTAGTGTGCAGCTGCTTGATACCCCACAGTTTAATGGAAACTAGTGTTACCATCAAGCTGCTTGGTTACAAAATCAACTTGTTTTTGACTAGATTCCATATATATATATATATGTACGTTCCGAAGTTTAACAAGTTTGTACTCGTATATTCATAACACTGCTAACCGGTTTTTCTGAATTATGAGGTACCTAATATCGATAACTGCCACTACACAGCTTGAACTCTGTTGCTATGCATTTGACATGGCACTTTACGCATCCAATCGAAATACCGTGAAAATTTTTCTTGAGACAAAATTGATTTTCAAACCCCTCAAACTGCCATTTCCGGCACCCTAGGTGTTTTCATTTGTCATATTTTTGCTTAAAAGGCGTCGTTAGATAGCACACAAGTAGCAAAACTGCATAGAAATGCACAAAAGTCCGTTTTGGCAAATAAAATAATTTTTGCCATATTTTTGCCAATTTTTGCCATTTTTGCCACAATTTTTGCCATTTTTGCCACTAATTTTTGCCATGGCAAAAATTCCCGGAATTTTTGCCATGGCAATTAACAACCCTAGATATATATATATCAGGGATCGACCGGAACCCTAAAACTACCGGAACCGGAACCGGAACCCCCTTCAAAAAGACCCTATACAAAATAAAATATAAAAGACCCTTCTACACACTTTTGACTTTCTATACAATAATTTAGCACTTTAATTCGCAATGCAAACGCAAGATCAGTGAGCCACTGGTTGCAGGGGTCTGGGGGCGGCAGCCCCCAGAAAAAAAAGATTTTTTAACTGTTTACGCCGAATTTGGTCAACTAAAGACGTATCAGAAATTTTTTCCGACAGGAAAATTAAAAACTAAACATGGGAACGTCACATCAGACAGTGTATTATACAAGAAAGTTCAGCATAATGTACTTTTGTAGACATGCATAGGCTTTGATGAAAGATAATAACAAGGACTAGTCAGCCATAGAAATTCAGGGGTCTGGATACAGTCGCCCTCAGAAAAAAATTCGAGAACTTTTGGATTTTTAGGCAAAATTTGGTCAATTAGAGACGTATCAAAAAATTTTTTCGGCGGCGGGGCAATGGGAGACCCTTGTTGACAATTTCTTAAAATTCAACCAAAAGGGGGGGGGGTCGCGACCCCCCCCCCTATCTACGCCCTTGGGTCTGACTTGAGTGTTGGGTCAGGTTAATTTTCTCTGGGTCCAGTTAAGAGAACTTGAGTCTGGACCCACTCGTGGACCCCAAAAAACCCCCTGACTTGGAGAAAATTGGTGGGGGAGGGGGGCGGCTGTACCGCGCCCTCTCTCCTAAATGTTAGATAGTAAGGTTTACACAGATTACATAATTTTTCAGTGTAGCGTGAAAAACCGAGGACCTTCGACCTTCGGCTTTCATTGAGCTAGTTGAAGTACAAGAAAGTGGACACAACAAGCACAGCATTGTTGATAAAGAATAAGCATAAGATATAACAACATAAGAATGCTAGAATAAAAAATCAGAAGCTACATATTTGTATGTAGTACTAGTATATACTAGTACTATAAATATTACAGTATTCGTTTTAAGACAATAAAGCACAAACGATAACAATGTATTAAGCTAGTGTACTGTATATTTAAATTTATATGTATATACATTATACATGTATAAGTATGCAAGATGTATATATACGCGTATAGTACATATGAGCTTTGATGAAAGAGAATAATAAAGAAGACGAAGACTAAACTAACTACAGAGTCGCAAGAGGTCCGCCAGAACAAAATCTGAAGAAATTTTTGATTTTTAGGCCGATTGTGGTCAGTTGGAGGCCTATCGGAAAATTTTCATGGACGAACAACACAAAATTAAAAGCAAAATCCTTTGTCAGAGAATTAGTGGTTCCGGTTCCGGTACTTTTAAAATACCGGAACCGGAACCAAAAAGTACCGGAACCGGAACCGGAACTCCGGTCGATCCCTGATATATACATATATATATATATTATATACACATATATATATATATACATGGGCGTAGCCAGGGGGGGGGGGAATGGGGGGAATTCCCCCCCCCCCCCAAATTTTTTCCGACAGAAATTTTACACAAGGGTCCCCCCTTTGGTTTTTATGGTGCGGCCGGAAAAAATTTCTGATACGTCTCCAATTGACCAAATTTGGCCTAAAAATCAAAAATTTCCCCAATTTTTTTCTGGGGGCTGCCGCCCCCAGACCCCTGCAACTCTTTGGCATAGTGTTTCTTGCTTTTATCCTAAATGAAAACATGTGCATGTACATACATCTGCATTGTGCCCTATGTATTTGCTTAATACAATGTTTGGTGTATCGTTTTAGCTGTTTTTTATTACAAAAAATGCATTTTTAGTGTATAATTTTACAGTTTTTATGTCAAAAAATTTGCTAATTTGCGAGCTTCTGGACCACGGCGATTCCCGCCCCGGCCACCGTTTTTGTAATTTTCGGAGTTTTGAGCTCCAATTTTACGTTCGATGCTGCAGCGGTGGAAAATAAGCATGTTTTTGACCGAAAAAATGCTAATATGTGTCGTTTTTTGCGTTAAAATTGCCAATTAAGTGCATTTTAACATATTTCAAAAAAATCGAAAGGTCATTCCCCCCGAATTTTTCGGCTACGCCCCTGTATATATATATATATATATATATATATATATATATATATATATATATATATATATATATATATATATATATATATATATATATATATATATATTATATAAAACATTATATATATATATATATATATATATTATATACATATATATATATATATATATATATATATATATATATATATATATATATATATATATATATATATACAAGCAAAGCAGTTATGATTAATTTCCAAGAGATATATTCAATACTCACACACTACGTATATAATAACTCCGCCTCTTCATGCGAAACTAGAGTTTCCAGACTAGTAATTTCTAAAGACCAGTCTACTTATTATACTGACCGCCGACAGGGTTTCTTTTTCTGTGAGTTGTTAATAAGCTGCAGATACAGAAACTCTTCAGATTGTATATAAATTAGAGAGAACGGGGATCATAACTGAGTGGACAGCAATTTCGAAATGATAGCTTCAAACGGCTCATGAACTTTAAAAACAGGAGAAATTCAAGCAGTAATGCGCTGTGTGACTGTAAACGCACTAACGGAATAAATGCACTAACTAAAGGTCTAACTAAAACTGAGCACGTCGACTTTAGGCCTTAAGGCAATCGGGGTAGTTTTTTACTTCCAAGGCAGCAGTGGCGTAGCCAGTTGGATGGGGAACGGGGAGAATTAATTTCCCCTTATCACTGGCGATCACAGACTTTGATTTCGGAAGTGGGGGGGAAGAAGGTCTGAAGTAAGTAACACTCTCCAGTTTTACGCTTAATTGTCATCGTCACCGCCAAATCAAGGCAAATTAAGACTAAAAACTAACACAAACACGTTGTTGGCAGTTAGCAGGCACGCGCGTGGTGAGGGGGGTGTTTAACCATTCCCGAAAATCCTTCTTCTGATTAGATTTACTGATTATCCATGTCCACACAGGTGCATATGGGGGCGGGGGCAGCGAACGACCGGAGGTAAAATTTTGCCGGAGCCGGAGCCGGATATAAAATGCCGGAGCCGGAGCCGGAGCCGGAGGCAGTGTTTTTCAAAAAAATTTCAATTAGTCAAAAATGTTGACAATCGTGAAAAATTTTCAATTTTTTTCGAAACAGCATTCTTTAAAGTTTAACGCCCCATTTCTATACAAGTCTTTACACACTCATACGACCAGTAGTTGGCCACTAACTATATCAGTCTATCAGTATACCAGTATATCAGTCGCGTAGCCGGCGAAAAACTTTGGGAAGAATGATTTTTCGATTTTTTGTAATGTGTAAAAATGAACTTTTTTGCGATTTTAACACAAAAATTTGCCAAATAACAGCACATGCAAACATTGTATTAAATTTGACCGGCCGAAAACATCAGAGCTAAAAAAGTTACGTAGTTGCCTATAGCGGGCTGGGGGCGGCAGCCCCTAGAAACAATTGTGTGAAACTTTTGATTTTTAGGCTGAGTTTAGTCAATCGGAGACGTAAAAATACATAATGCTAGAGAGAGGTAGTCACCTCCATTACAACTGGCTGTAATAAAGTTCTGTAAAAGACGAACCGCTTCGTTAACCTAGTGATTTTTTTTCAAAAATTTTACCATAATTTTTTAAGTTTGAACAACGAAAATTCTCCGGCTCCGGCACTTTTTTTGCCGGAGCCGGAGCCGGAGGCTCAAATCCGGCCGGAGCCGGAGCCGGAGCCTCCGGTCGATCGCTAGGCGGGGGGGGGGGGGGGTCTCAGGTGTCCGAAATTTGAAATCTGGATCGCTGTAAACTTCAAAACTGAGCAAAAAGCAAAAAATGCCAAAATTAAACTACTGCCCAAAATTTCACATTTTTGAATAAAAATTGAATTTTTTGCGTTTTTGCGAGTTTATATAAGTTCGGAAGTGCCCCCAAACGTCGGGAGGACAAACCCGCAGGAAATTACGAAAAATCCGGGACAAGCCACCCACCAGCCCGTGTACATGTATGTTAAATATCTTGAAATAAATACATATGGCAGAAAGTTATGGTTCAGTGATCTGCATAAATTTCTACAGAACAATTCTGCATAAAGTCCTATAGATCAATATCAAATCAACAACCCCACCTGACTTTCCTGAGTAGCCATCTTCATTTGTTCGGTCAGCAGGGCCAGGCGTGCGCTCTCCTCTTTGCGCAGGGATCGTTCCTTTTTCAGCTCCGGGCTCCAGAATGTTTTAATCGAGTGCATAGTTGAGTTTAGCTTTTGCACAGCCAAGTCATACTCCCGCTGCAGGGTGTCAAAGTCCCGCTGCAGCAGGGGCAAAGGCATAGAGTAGGGATCGCGCGGGGTGAGCAAATTGCTGGGAGGCTGGTAGGGCGTGGTGATGGGTGTGGGAGCGGCCAGACCCGCTGATCCGGGAAGTCCCAGAGTCCCATAGCGACTCTGGGAGCCTCCGGCCAAAGTGTCCAGTCCCATGCTGCCACTGGCGTACCCATAGCCTACCGACGAAACCGCCGGTCCCCCGACAGGATTGGCGCCGGCCGTCAGACTACGGACTCGGGCCCCTCCTGCTGACTCATACCAGTTGGGATTGGGACTAAAACTAGCTGCGCCATAGAGGGGCCCGCCAGTGGACACCCCCACCCCAGGGTCCGCCCCATAAGCGCCACTGAAACCGGGCTGTCGCATTAGACTGGAACTGCTATAATTACCCAAACCGCCTTGAGATAAGTACTGAGATCCTGACACACCCATACCCACACTGGTGGCGGGATTATAAAGTCCTCCTAGGCCCATGCCCGAAGCTGAGCTATAGGCGGGGGGCAGGTAGTGACTAGCGGCAGCCGACGACACAGGGGGGCCACCGAAATAACCGGCCTCAGAGTGAGGGGGTATTGGATTAAAATAAGCCGGATTCGGGCCGGAGGGGGGCAAGTCACTTTCCAGCGACCGATGTTGTCTCATGAGTCTTGGTCGACTGTACGGTCGGGTTGGATTGCCAATCAGAGCTTCGACCTCAGAGGAAAATGATGAGTCCAAATTGTTGATTGCGCCGACGGATTGTAAATTTCGCTGACCCCCCGCCGGGCCCATTGGATAGCGTCCCCTCATCGTACCGGTCCCCCCATAGCCGCTGTCCAAACTGCTTTCGCCGCCATAGCTCATAGACAGGCCTCGAGCAAAGCCTCGTTCAAAAGCGGACTGGCCCGCAGAGCTGGCCGCCGGACCAGGTGGTATATTGACGGGACTGGCAGCCCGCGGGGGGCCGCCGATCCGACCCAGCCCCCCCTGACCCCCGCTCGCGTGATACGGACTGACACCGGGCATGGGGGGCCGGCGATAGACCGGCGGAGATTGGCCCGCATAGGCCAGGGCTCCCCCAGACGGATCCTCGCCACAAGTCGGATGTCTATAATTGTACACAGGACTCGATCTAGCCGACGCTGCGAGCGAATGGTTGGATAGTCGACCGGTGGGCGAATTGGTTGCCGAGATGGACTGCAATAAATCCGGCGGTTGGGGAATTTTTCGTCGATGGCCGAAGTAGAAGGCTCCTGGTGCGGACCCTGGCGGCTGCTGCTGTTGCCAGGAACCAGACGACTGGGCGGCGGATTGGTTGTCGCAAATTCCCAAAGAATAATCCGGCGACTCGGCCAAGTAGATTTGTGGTTCCAGATTTCTGCGTCGAGTGCGCCACCTCGCTCTGACGATTTAGTCACCGCCCGGACCGATGCAAACTAGCGGACGTAAGATTAACTTTTATCATAGCATTATTTCGTAATAGCACCCAATATATATATATACAACCATAAAAAGCGTGTTAATGTATATATCTTCTTAGTTGAATAATGGCAGTGTAAATACGAAGGCAAAAGCGAAAATTCTCCGGCGTAAAGGATTGTTTGCCTGGTTGAGAAGCCTGAAAGTAAAAAATCAGTAAAACCATTATAGTGGTGCGGGAAAAAACCTTATTTTCAACTTTTCGAGTCGTCCTGTGCTCCACATAAATCGGATCCATTAATGCTCGCGGCTGTTATAACGGCCATCTTTCGCCTAACTGTTGCACTACTAAAATGGATTCAAACTACTCACGTTTCTGAGTAATGAGTCTCGAAACCTCCGGGAAAAAACCCTATCACTTTTTCTGGTTGTTCTATTAGCAGTGAGTATAAACACAATTTCATCGTGTTCTACAACTCTTAGGCTGCAGTATGGACTAGAAAAACCGTTTCTCCGACACATGCAACCTTAACTAAAAAAAACGGAAGGCCGATTTTTCGAAAAAAAAACGGATGGGTTTTTTTCAGAGTCCATGACTTTCACAGAGCCAGAAATCGTGGAGAAAGTAGAAAAAACACTAAATTTTAATTTGTAGTGGTGCAGTAGCTTCCAAAAGTTAAATTCAAAAAATTTTGTTAAAATTTCTCAGACCACCCAAATTTAGAGTCGGAATATCGACCTCGGAAATTTTGGATAAAGTATTATATTTTCATCAACATCCATCCAATCACTCCCAAAATCACCACAAGGATCATCTAAACTATTGTCTATCTTCTGTCACAATCTTATCCCTCGGAGTGACGTGTACTCCGAAATACAGCATCCGTTTTTTTTCGATAAATTTTCTCGAAAAAAAACGGAATGTTTGATCCGTGTTTAGATAACAATTATATCGTCCTGTTTTGAATATTGTTAACTTTATTGAGAAAAAAAGCCTTGGAATGAATCCACAGTCAGTCCCGCCCCACAGTGAGGGTCCTGATAGGTCTACATTGGTCAATTTTTTTAAAATGGTTTTTTGACGTCTCTGGGGATAAATTAGGCCGTTGAACGCGAATTCGAGATTCATTTTTGTTTAGAAAATCTTTTGGACCCCCCACGACCCCCCTTAAAGAATTTCCCATTGGGGGTCCCCAGCGGTCAATTTTTCGAAATGAGGAATTTATATAATGCTTTTGGAGATAAATTGAGCCGCTGAACGCGATCAGAGGATCCTCTGCATAGAACAAGGGACCCTATAGCGTCGGCCACCCGTTATTGCAGTCGAGAGTTAGCTGCTCGCACTTATTTTGGTGATCGACTATTTCAGGTTTAAGGCTGTCTGCATTAGTTGTTATTTTTTTCACAATTCCTTGTTCGAAGTGCTCTATTATACGATGTTGATGAGCAAAAAAAATTTTTCTTTATGTTCGAGTTTTAAAAAGTGAAGTTTATGCAGGTTTTGGGTGTTTAATGACCTCCGTTATATTTTTGAAAAAATCCGTTTTATTTAGGGAAATCATTATCAAAAAAAACGGACGATTTTTCTTTTTTGCAGAAAAAATAGACTTTTCATAGAAAAAATTTAGATGCTAACATAAGCTGAATATGATTAAGATTCCTATGATACATCAACTGTGTGCTTTGACCCATTTTTTAAAAAAAATATGACAAAAATTTAAAATCTCCGTTTTTTTAGTTAAGGTTGCTGTGACTCACAATGATTCTTCAAAAATCGACCCTTTTGGCAGAAATGACTTCTGCCCTGGGTTTTTTTTTCGCTGGCAAATTTTCGCAATTTTGCGAAAAGCTTAAAATTTTTTTCGCAAAATCAAAATTTTTTTCGCAGACTTACTTTTGTTACTTAATGCAGTAGACTTAACATTTAAATGTTAATAAAACATTATTCCGCCTATACAGATCAAGACTGACGCAATTTTTACCCCTTTTGGATAACAAGCAACGATTTTGACATTTTTATTTAAATTTATGGAGCCTTCCAGAGAATTTTGCGTAATTTTTCACAATTTTCACAATCGATGCTCAGCCGTAAAGAAATTTCAGAATCAGAAGACCCGGCCAATGACCAAGTTAGGCCTGAAAATGCTTATATACATGTTCAAATGTTTTTCAATTGTCACCTCCGACCCATATACTGTCTATTAGTGTTACATGCAGTCGGGGTGATGATACATGGAAGAAATTTACAGTCACTAGCAGTGTTTTTTTGCGTCAAAAAGTGCGAAACGCCGCACTTTTTTTCTGAAATTTCGCACTTTTTTTGGCAATGTGCGTCCTTTTTGTCGCGAAAATTTTGAAAATTTTTCCAAAATTGCGTCAAAACCATAAATTTGTAAAATTTTCTGATGTGTCTAACGTTTCAAGCTTAATCGGTATGCAGCTACACCTGGTTTCAATACAGTCTACAAACTATTATGATTAGTTATGACTAAGATCATGATTAGAAAAAATCGTGTCGAAGCAAGCCACACCCAGCAAGTTTCTTAAAAGCATCAATTAATGCCAATAGGTATTTAGGTGATTGTCCCGCTAGTATCAAAGTTTAAAATAGGAGAATTCTATTATATATATCTGCTGAAATTAGCTGCGTGTTTACAGTGTTAATAGTTCAGTTCCTGCCAACTTAATTTGGCGTAAAGAGGCAGTCTCCAGGGGAACTGAGTTAAGTCCTCCAGACCCCTGCAACTACTGCAGTTCCCGTTTTGTACTTTTTCAAGCAAAATTGCATCCTTGTAGTCTTTGTCAGTCTGCTAAAATGCAAAACTCTGCTTAGCTTTTCTCAACAACACCGAAATCAACGTGATCAGCATTGACGTAATATTTAAGTCCCTCTTGGATACCGCACTATGAAGCGTATATAAGCGAATAAAACATAAATTTCTAGATGCTGAGACGCCACCGCCAGGTCCATAGTTTAAGTCGCCGACTCTCAGAAACCAGAATTTATAAGTTAAGCTCAGCTTTCGCACATTCTAAATGGGCAAGGCAATGGCGTACCCAGGGAAGGGTAGATGGGCGGAATCGCCACCCCTCCCGAATTTTTTTCCAAGTGAATTTTTTTTTACACATTTTTACATTTTTTCACAGTGAATTTTTTCCCTTTTGCTTTTATTGCTTGGTCGAAAAAAATTTCCGATACGTTTCCAATTGATCAAATTTGGCCTCTAAAAGTCAAAAAAATTTCCATTTTTTTTCCTGGGGGCTGCCGCCCCCAGACCCATGCAACGTCTGGCAACGTGGCCTTCCATTTTCAGTTCACATTGTATGTTATTATGGAAAATAGTGCATTTTAACTTAGAAAAAATCAAAAAGCCATTTCCCCCGAAATTTTTTTCGAGGTACGCCACTGCTTAAAAGTAGAAATTAAAATTTTTTCAGAAATTTTTTTAAAATTCCAAAATCGTAAGTGAGGCCGTGCAGTTGGGGGGGGGGGAAATAGTGGACCTATTTTTTGGTGTAGAGCACCTAGAGGGAAGCATTTTTTGTAATAGAACCCCTATCCACAAATTTGGATTTTCTGAGCTATGACCCCTTGAAAATTGCATTTTTAGTGTTTTCGGAAGTGAACGTAGGCCAAAGTTCGAAGCCAAAAATGGCTATAATCTTTGTTTTTGGATAGTTTTGAGTGCGTTATGATGTTTTAAGGCATCGTCTAGGCTTAGTTGGCAGGATTCTCTAGGCTAAGCTGGCAGGATTTTTTCTTAAAATTTCGATTTTTTATTGCCTAAGCCTGAGCCTAAACCTAAGCCTAAGCCTAAGCCTGATACTAAGCCTAAGCCTAAGCCCCATACTAAGCCTAAGCCCTAAGCCTAAGCCTAAGCCCAAGCCTAAATTAAGGCCAAGTTTGAATTTGGTCAAAAATTGGACGTTTCTGGCGAATTTTGCCAATTTTTTGGCAGGAACCTGGTCAAAGAGCCTTTGCTTTGATTCTAAAAAATTGTAAACAATAATCTGACACCATTTAGACACGATTAGAACGGAAAAAACAAGGCTTTCGGAAAAAAATTGCGAAAACGTCCCTCACTGAGGGTTCAGATTGCGGGGGATCATATCTCAAAAAATCCAAAAAATGAAATAGGGGTTCTTGAAGCAAAAATGCTTCCCACAGGAAAAAATTTTTTCGAAAAGTGACCGAAAAATGAAGGAAAAATGGAGGAAATGCAATTTGAACCAATTTTAAAATATGTATTCCTTTAAATTTCATACTCATTTCGTGCGTTTTTTGTACATATTTTGCCTAAACTTTTGCTTTTTTCCTTCAACTTTCGGTTTTATTTCTACACATTTTCAGTTTAATTTTGGCTTAATTTCGGTCACATTTCCGCTAAACTTCCGCACCTTTTCTGTCATTTTTCAGCAATATTTCCTTTAAATTTCAGTCAAATTTCCGCTAAATTTCTGCAGCTTTTCTGTTATTTTTCAGCAATGTTTCATTTAATTTTCAGTCATATTTCCGCTAAATTTCTACAACTTTTCTGTTATTTTTCACTAATGTTTCATTCATATTTCCTTCAAATTTCAGCCAAATTTCCGCAACTTTTCTATTATTTTTCAGCACTTAGTATGTGATTACGGGCCTAAGTGTTACTCACATACATTATGTACACATACACTTATGTACTGTACTTACATATGTACACTTCGCTTAGCTGTTTCGCAATTGTTTCGGTTTTGTATTCACATTATGTTTAGTGTTTGGCTTAGTGGGGGGGGGGGTAGTTGGGGCTAAGCTAAGCGATTAGTTGGGGATTTGTATTGAGCTCTCTTTCATGCAAGGCTCAACATATGTGAGTGTGCGTGTACGTTTTCAAGTTTACGCTTGAGGTTGGGATTTCAGCTTAAGCTGAGGGTCAGGCTTAAGTTTTGTAATTTTGAAATTTATATGTTTACATAACATGTCACAGGAAAACCATTTGTTCAAAACTAGTCCAAAACTAGTTCAAAACGCTGACAATTTTGGACTAGTTTTGAACACGCCCACTTTGTTCAAAACCAGTTCAAAAGTTTTTGAACTAGTTTTGAACAAATTAAGAAGCCAGCGTACACAATTTGGACTCGTTTTGAACGTTCAAAATTAGTTCAAAATTAGTCTAAAAAGTTTTGGACTGCTTTTGAACTATTTTTGCATATGTTTTCTCGTTGTTGCCTTAGTGTTATATCCATTTTTACGCCTCTTACAATGTCAATGTAACCTATAATTATTATTGTTATAATATGCTCTACTTATACTCACACATGCTGCTTGTTGTATTGTAG
>JASANF010006816.1:0-10813 GCA_030248245.1 Trissonchulus sp. WLG1_4
TTGATTCAGGTTTGCCCTCTGAAATCAGCTGACCTGTCTGGATCGGAGGCCGATTGAGGACGCTCGACGACTAGGGGGTAGCCGCTTTATATATGCCCTCATCATTACGCATGGCTTCGCTGCTTGTGATTGCATGATCTCTCGACCCGTTTTATTTTTAATCTTCGTGTTATTTTGCTGAACATTCCGCTTGCTTTTATTTCTGCTTTCGATATTATTTCGTGCATCCCCTATGCTTTATTTTAATTTTGTCGCTCCTGATCTCATTTTTATTTTGCTTCGTGGATTACGGTCTATTTATTTGTACGCTTCTGCGATTATTTCGTGCATCGCCGTGCTTTATATATTTTTTTACCGCTTCTAATTTTTGAGTCTTTGCTAAATGATATTGATTTGATTCTTGCCCACCAATTATATGTTCACGCTACGTGTATATATATATATTTCCCCGAAGTATGCATCTGAATAATGCGAAGACCAAGTCAAGTCCCTCGTTGCCGAAACCGAGAGTTCCGACACCTTCCGCCAAATCGTCGGCTGCGACTACCGACTCGTGCGTTATTTGCACTAAAGCCGTGACTGATATAGGCGTCCAATGTGATCTATGTAGTAAGTGGTGTCACATCTCCTGTATTGGGATATCACCCGCCTTATATCAAAAATTAGGGTCAAACCAGTGCGTTGCTATATTCTGCCCTATTTGTATCAAATCTGACAAACTTCTCAGTTTGAAAAACCTCGAGCAAAAGTCGCAGACCCTGACTTGTAATTCAGCTCAGACTGACAGCTCAACTATTGCAACTTTTGACGTTAGCTCGCAAACCACAGCAAACGTCGGGGTTTCTGTGAATAAGGGTGTAAGTGAAAGTTCCATTTCAAAAACTGGGGACACCGAAAGCGAGACTGGTATTAGTCCCAAATACGAAGTGAGAATAGTGAAGGGGCAGGACGACCCGTTGTCAAACTTTTTTCATTTTGACTTCTACTACGCCGGCAAAAAGTACAAATCATTGGAACATTACTATCAAACACAAAGGGCTGAAAAATGCGACGAACCTGACATCGCCCTTCAAATTGAAAACGCTGCCACCTCAGTCCAAGCAAAAAAGTTATCGAAACAGCTTGGCAAACGCTCAGACAACAGCACAGTGCTTATGGAAAAGTTACTGATGGCCAAAGCAGAACAGTGCTTTCCATTCAGGAACACTCTTAGACAATCTAAACATGATCTGTTAATTCACTCCACCTATCCTTCGGATAAGTTTTGGGGTTCGGGACTTGATTACAGGGACACTCTCGGACACAGAAATGTCACAAACTTACCGGGACGAAACGTTTTTGGAACACTTCTCATGCAAATTCGAGACTGCTTGAAACCTGAAGCAGAGTATAGCAAAAATGTGGACATACTTGAGCGTGACACTTATGTTATTTATTCTTACGACGGAGAATTGATTCGCCCAGCCCCATACGGCAACCGGCGTGGTGTTTTGCCACAAACGGCACGTCATGACTCCTCTTCGAGTTGCAGTCACTGTGGTATGACTGGTCATGTTATTCGTGTTTGCCGTCACCGACACAGGGTTTTGTACTGCTACAAATGCGGCTTACCTGGCCATAAGAGTCGACTTTGCCCCAGACCTCATGACTTGACAATGCACCAAACGCCAACACCAGCCACATTATATCTGAGCACAGCCCGTCAAAGACAACCTCTATTGCCAACACCGCGAATTTCCCATTTCTCACCTACCTTGCTATATAGTGACGCACTGCGAGGTTATAGAAAGGATTTTTAACAGGCCAAGATAGGAAGGCCGTTCAAAAATCGCAAAAGCCTAAGTGTGTTTTTCTAAACGCAAGAAGCATTCAAAATAAGTTACATGATTTCAAATCAGAAATAATCGCGCAGTACGACTATCCTGATATTATTTGTTTGTGTGAAACGTGGCTAACTACTGACACCCCTGATTGCGTTTTAATGTCTAGCGACCGGTATAACATATACAGGCAAGATAGACCAAATGGAAGGGGAGGGGGAGTTGCAATTTTAGTTACCAAGGATGTGAAAAGTGAGCTTGTTAGCTTGAACTCGTCAGATTTGGAAGTCAAATTGTGTCCGTGTTAAATTTAAAATCCCGATCCTTTTTGCATGCATCTACCGACCTAGTGTGACCTGTGTGTACATGTTACGACCGCTGCAGGATTTATTAGATAAGCTTAGTAGATTAAATTTACCACTAGTTGTAACTGGGGATATAAATCTGCCGGACATTAAGTGGGATCCGCTTGCTTTATCATCGAAATATCAGCAAGACGATTTTGTTTACTCATTTATTTTCCATGGCCTGGATCAAAAGGTTTTTACCCCGACAAGAGGCAATAAAATTTTAGATTTAGTTTTTGAAAACGAGCCGCATTTAATTGAAAATTTGGTTGTAAACCCACCCTTAGCAAATAGTGACCATGCAGTTGTTATATTTAATGTTAACTCTGATTTTATCTCGCTGGATCAAGCTATAAATTATTATTATGATTGGAAATGTGCCGATAAACTAGGTATGCTTGTTGAACTTGAATTGACCAATTGGTATAATCTTTTTACAAGCTGTGAAAATGTCAACTCTATGTGGCACATTTTCTCATTGTACGTGGAACATTTGATTGACTTATACGTGCCAAAAAAGGTTCAAAAAAAATTCAGTAGGAAGACTAGATACCCAGTATACATCAGAAAACTTCTTTCAAACAAGCGTATACTATATAGGAAACAATGTGTACTACCGACGGAGTATGTCCAGTATAGAGCAGCTGTAAATAGATGTCGAGCAGCCATTTCTAAGTATACAAAAAAACAAGAGTTAAATTTACTTATAGACGCAAACAATAAGAAATTTTTTAGACACGTCAATTCTCGACTGAGCACTAAACAATCAATGCCAGTTTTTAGAGTTGCGAATAAGGACATTGACACAGATTACGACAAAGCACAAGTTCTCAGCGATCATTTTGCATCTGTTTTTATTGACGACGACGGTGACTTACCACCAGTAGGCCCAGCGCTTACTGAAAGCATGACGGATATTATGATAACCAGACCAGACATAGTCAATGCCATTAAAAAGTTACGGTTTAACTCCGCCTGTGGTCCAGATAAAATCCCAGCTGCTTTTTTTAAACTTTTTCCTGAACAGTTGGCAATACCACTGCAGACCATTTATCAAAAATCACTAGAAACGTCTGTTGTTCCCACGGCATGGAAAATTGCACACGTTACTCCGATTCCAAAAGGTTCTGCTGACCGTCGGTTACCAAAAAATTATCGCCCCATCAGCCTGACCTCGATAAGCTGTAAGATTTTAGAGCGTATAATCAAGAAAAAAATGGAGTTTTTCTTAAGTGAGCATAACATTATTACAAGGGACCAGCATGGATTTATGAGTAACCGATCGACAAAAACGCAATTGTTAGAATGCACTAATGATTGGACACTGTACGTAGACCGTAAACACAGCGTTGACGTCATCTATGTAGACATTAGCAAAGCTTTTGACACTGTGAGCCACACAAAACTACTGCACAAACTGGCAAACTACGGTCTGAGGGGTAAACTTCACAGGTGGCTACAAAGTTTTTTAGAAAACCGAACCCAACGCGTTTGCATAAATAACACTCTCTCCGAACCTGTTCATGTCAAAAGTGGTGTACCGCAGGGTAGTGTACTGGGTCCTACCCTCTTTAATTTATACATAAACGATATCGTAAAAGTAGGAACCTCATGTACACTGAAGATTTTCGCAGATGATTGTAAAATTTACCGAGTTAGTGAAGATAACTTTTCTCACCAGCGACTGATTGAATTAGCTGATTCTGTTCTCGACTGGACAAGACAAAATCAACTTAAAGTTGCTATTGAAAAATGCAGTGTTCTGCAAATCGGTAGGGATAATCCCAACAGGGATTACATACTGGACAACACTGAACTACCTAAAACTAAGTTAGTTAAAGACCTAGGTATTCTTATCTCGAGTGACCTAAAATTCTCGGAACACTGCTCGGACATAGCTGCGAAAGCATTTAAACGCCTAGGTCTAATTTTTAAAACATGCGCTAATAGAGATCTAAAGTTTATGAAGTCTGTTTTCATTTCTTACGTCCGCCCTTTACTGGAATATAACAGTGTCATTTGGTCTCCACAACTACAAAAAGACATTATTGTCATAGAAAAAGTGCAGCATCGATTTACAAAAAGATTGCCACAAATTTCGCATCTAGGCTATTCTGAACGACTGAGTATTCTAGGTTTGGAAACCTTAGAACACCGTCGGTTACTCGCCGACCTTGTTGAGTGCTATAAGATTATATACAATTTGGAAGATTTAAAATTTGAAGATTTTTTTCAAGTTAGGTCTAGTATTTACAGCTGTATTTCTGTATTTTGTTCTTTTTGACAGCTTTTTTCTAGTACTGTCACGGTGCATGTCAGTAACTGTAAAAGTTCTTTGCCTCGTATTCGGTGCCCGCTTGATGTTTTCCGAATAAATCTTATCTTATCTTATCTTATCTTAAGTCGACACACATTATATAACCCTATTCTTTTTGAAAAATTGGCCAGTCACCTGAAGCCTCCAATTTCTGGCGTATTTTTAAATAAACAAAAATACTTATATAGACCGCCGCCGTTGAAAATTTAAAAAAAAGTGAGAGACATGCCCGGAAATTTTGGGGTTAAATGCAGTAGGTGGGAGAATTATAGTGGATCTATTTTTTTAGTAGAGCACCTTGGGGGCAGCATTTTTGCTTCAAGAACCCCTATTTCATTTTCTGGATTTTCTGAGATACGACCCCCCGAAACCTGAACCCTCAGTGAGGGACGTTTTTGCAATTTTTTCCGAAGTTCTTGTTTTTTTCGTTCTAATCGTGTCAAAATAGTGTCAGATTATTGGTTACAATTTTTTAGAATCAAAATAAAGGCTCTTTGATCGGGTTCCTGCCGAAAAATTGGCCAAATTCGCCAGAAACGTCCAATTTTTGACCAAATTCAAACGTGGCCTTAATTTAGGCTTGGGCTTAGGCTTAGTATGGGGCTTAGGCTTAGGCTTAGTATCAGGCTTAGGCTTAGGTTCAGACGCAATAAAAAATAGAAATTTTCAGAAAAAATCCTGCCAGCTTAGCCTATAGAATCCTGCCAGCTAAGCCTAGACGATGCCTTAAAACATCATAACGCACTCAAAACTATCCAAAAACAAAGATTATAGCCATTTTTGGCTTCGAACTTTGGCCTACGTTCACTTCAAAAACACTGAAAATGCAATTTTCAAGGGGTCATAGCTCAGAAAATCTAAATTTGTGGATAGGGGTTCTATTACAAAAAATGCTTCCCTCAAGATGCTCTACTCCAAAAAATAGGTCCACTATTTCCCCCCCCCCCCCCCAACTGCACTTGATCCAAAATTTGCTATTTTCTGGCATGCACAAGGACTAATTGCGTCTGTTTTGGAACAGAGGTCAAAATTTCACAATATTCAAGAAGACATGGTCCCACAGTCCCACACAAACGGGGGAAATAACCAGCAATGTAAACAAAATTGTCGTGATGTAGCTGTCAGTTATATATATAAAAGGTGTCTGACCATGGTCTTGTGATTTTACCTAAAAAATTGTACAAAGCCATCAAATGAATAGGTAAAAAAATGGCAAAAAATGAGCCAGTCTCGGTTTTGGCGGTCTCGGAATTTGGTCTCGGTCTCGGTAGTCTCGGTTTCGTGGTCTCGGTCTCGGAAAAAAAAACCGAGACTTCCATCCCTACCCCAGACTGCCGTTTTTCGAAAAGTCACATTTCAGAAGCGCCACCTTAACACCAATAATTTCACTTCAGATTTTTATTAAAAGGGGCGACCTATTTTGGCGATCTATTTTGAGGGCTAGAGATCAGATTGGGGGCTTGGCTGACGATGGGGGTTCTATATTTTTATTAAAAGATGGGGTAGGAAGCGTTTTAGGGCCAAAAATAATTCCCCCCCCCGCCGAAGATTGACCCAAGATTAGTAAGGCATAATGTTGCAGGGGTCTGGGGGCGGCAGCCCCCATAAAAAGTTTTTTACAATTTTTAGGCCGGATTCGTTCAACTGCACCCGTATTCATAAAAGTGCAAGCTCGGGTTTTTATCCGAGCTTTGAGCAAGCCCGGCTTAAAATCCCGGCTTTTCGTATTCATAAAACCAAGCTCGGCTTTTTATCCAGGCTTTTTGGTATTCATAAAAGCTGGGATAAAAAGCTAGGCTTATGGTATTCATAAAAATCAAGCTTTTAAATTAAGACTAAAAAGCTGGGATAAAAAGCTACATACAGGAAGGAAATTTCAACTTTAAACTAAATTTGCTTTGCGCTCAGCCTTGGCCGGAGAACTAGACTTAGAAACTTTTCTGTTAACAAGCGAAAAACCGGCTGTAATAAAACCACTGTAACTTCTTCAATAGTAAATTTTTCGCGAGAGGTTTGCTATTTTTGAAATCTACACACCCAGACAATGCGTTTCCAGGTATCGCGGAGTTTCTAGCACGTCTGTGGGCTGAGAAATTGAAGGTTAAAGTTTCAATTTTGACTGTCAAATTATACAGTACTGTGCAAAAAAAAGTTGCCTGTTCGTCGGCGTACGACGAGCTTCGTCGTTCGCGAAAAGTGACGAACGGTGGCCGGAAAGTGACGAACAAAAAATTTTTCCAAAAGTGCTCCAAAACACATTTTCAATGTAAAAAAGTGAGGCTTTCTTGATAACTTTCGTAGTTTAAGACGGTGATTTGGAGATATGTTTTCTTGTGATTCGTTGGTAACTGTGAATTCACGACCCCTTCCGTTTCAGCAGCACTAAGTTACGTTTGTTTTAAGTTTATTGTTGTGTTTCAGGGTTAGCAATTATGAGTGAATGCTTTGAGCGATCGATTTGTCCAGCGATAGACCAAAGTGAAAGGTTCCATTTTAAGACGCAAGATGTGAATTACCAACGGCAATACTGCTTTGTTTATTCAGCGCGTTTGAGCCAGTGTTGCCACCGTCTGAACGCCGCTGCTATTAAGAAATGGGGTTAGTTCTTTTAAGACAGTAGTTAAGAAGTTGTTTAAATAGAAAACCTATTAAAAGAAAGTGTAGTTTTTGTTAAACAAAGCTGTCATTGATTAGTTAAGGCCTCAGGGTATGAAAACAGAAACTTTGAGCGCAGGGCGCAGGGGCCGTATGCAGGTAAAGTTAGGTTAACTTTACCCACAGGCCACAGGTAAGGTGAAGGTATGTAAAGTTAAGTCTTTAGGTAAAGGTAAACTTAAAAATTAAAATAAAGTTACCGTCGACGGTTGACGTTAAAAATTTTCCGATACGTTGACTTTAGCTGCGAAACAAGATTACTTTACCACTTTTCTAACCCGAATCGTAAAGTTAACTTTAGATATTACATTGGCATTAGTTATTGTCCGATAAACGACTTTACCTTCACCTTACCTGTGGGTAAAAGTTAGCCTAACTTCACCTGCAGGTAATTTTGAGAATACGGTCCCAGGGTCATAGATGCACATAGGGGGGGTGTCCACCCCTCCCTCCCTACGGGGTCGGCACCCCCCCCCCTCAGACATCTGGCACCCCCCTCTGATCAAGACATCAGCCAAGAAAGTGCCCCAAAAATGCGTAAAAAGTTGAAAAATTGCAAAAAATTGTTGCCTGTGGCGAAAAAAGTATATACCAAAAAAATGAGTTGAAAATCGAAAAATTTTCGGCTGTCGCCGAAAAATGGCCAAAACTAGGGACCACCCCTCCTTCCGCCAGGGCACCCCCCCTCGCCGATTCACCCTGTGCATCTCTGCCCAGGGTTTATTGTAGTTTAGTTTAGAGACGTATAATTATTGACTGAGAAAACTTACAGAGCCACGTCTGAGTAAACCATGGACCTGTGCGTTTTTCATTCCTCTTTCATTCATTTTCAAACGCCAAATTCTAATTTTTGTGGGTAGTTTTCAAAGTTTTGCAGAAAACAATCCTGGTATGTGTGTACTGGCAACTGTGTATCACAAACAAGGTTTATTTTTTCATTTTTTTCTTGGTGGCCAGCTGGCCACTACACCCAATATTTTAGTGGCCAATGCAAAAATTTAGTGGCCAATTTAAAAGATGGGTTCACAATTTACTGAGTTAAAAAACACTGAAAATGTCCTCGCCA
Organism: Trissonchulus sp. WLG1_4; assembly: GCA_030248245.1. Taxonomy (NCBI): domain Eukaryota; kingdom Metazoa; phylum Nematoda; class Enoplea; order Enoplida; family Ironidae; genus Trissonchulus; species Trissonchulus sp. WLG1_4. The sequence continues at coordinate 8,206 of JASANF010006816.1, forward strand.
GCTCAGGGTACGAGCCCGCGAGGGAACATCAGATGCATACTCAAACAAAAGTAAATAAACAAACATGTGAATGTGAGGGATGTGCGAGTATGCACCTGGTGTCCGAGAGATAAACGCAGTGGGGCGTAAAGCCGCTCTAGCAGCAGTACGGGCCAGCTGCCCTTCCTGCAAGATAACCCTGGGGCTCCAGTAGGAGGTGTAAAGTTTGTGTTAAGGTGTAGTGAGTCGTTGTGTAGTTAATGGTGCGGTCGATTGTTTTTACTTTGATGCTACATAAAGCAGCATCGTGCGTGTATCTCGCAGGTTAGGCATCCCACCGCAATGGCTAAATAAATCTAGTCCGGCCCTCATTGTGCGCTATTGTTTTGTGTCAGACATACACAATATATGAAAAGCAATATATGCCACTAGTCCAGTTGATGTTACACACAGGACACTGCCACAGACTATAACAAGCCCGCACCCATTAGCAAAGTATGTCAATCACCATGCATTATTTATATAGCTCTCATGCAAACAGGCAACTAGAAAGCAGGCCCCACGTTATGTCTATTTTGTAAATCTTATTACACAGTTTCAAAAGTCTGATACATACAATTACAGGTCCGGCGCAATTATCGCCAATCAAAAAACCAAAGTAGCTTACTTTATTTTCTGGTAAAGTTACCAAATACTGATGCTTCATGCCTGTAGTGCCATGTCCAATTACCTGTGTCACGAATATCGCTAGTCGCGACGTCGTTCCGCTTTGCCTAAAACTAGCAAGCCAAAGCGAAAAACCAGCAAAAAAAACCATGCAAAGGTGAAAAAGTGCAATAATAGGTACATGCAACATTATACCCTACACCACATACTAGAGGGAGGGGAGTGATAATTAAGGGCAACTGGCCATGCTACTGTGCGAAATTTAAATTATATATATATATACTGCATATTGTACAAAAAAGCAAAAGACACTCACCCACCACGGAAACTGAAATAAAAGCGAAATAACAAGCTCCTAAAACACGTGTTATTGTGCCCCTATGCTGGCCTTCTGCTTACTCTTGGGCCGTATGCAAGACAGGGTTCAGTGCAAGCATGCAATTTCAGGCGAGGGTGAGTTTTGGTTAAGTGCAAGCACCATATCACCAAGCAGTATATCATACATGAGTACAAAATAGAAATAAAAAACTAAAAATAAAAGAATAAAAAAATAAGAGCCCTGTAGCTACGGCACAAGAGCGTAACAGGGGGACCAATGAGCATAATTTTTATGGGACTTATATATGTAATGCTCACGTCTGGTAGGCACCAGCTGCCCCCCTGAAAATTACCTAACCGAGACGCCTGTCAGCTTCCAGAAGCAAACAAATTTGGAAAGTTTACGAAGTTTTTTGACATTACAAACCACGAATTCACTAAAATGTCATTTTTGCATTGGCAAAACAGCTACAACGATACACTACATAGTGTATATATTAAAAAATAAACTGACAGCAATGCACTCATGTATATACACATACTACACATACTGTCATGAGAGACAAACCCACATATATAGTCGCAGAGGTATGGGGAAGGCAGCCCCCAGAAAAAAATTGCATAAAATCTTTGGTTGATTAGTCGACTTTGGCTAAATGGAGACGCATCAGAATTTTTTTCAGCAGACAGGAAATGTAAATCGAAAGGGGGAACGTCACATCACAGTGTATTACACAAGTAAATGCAGCATAATGTACACTCATGTACAGATAGATGCACGATGCATCGGCTTTGATGAAGCATAATAAGGAATGGCAAGCCACAAACATTGAAAGGTTCTTCGGGTAGCAAGCAGCCCTCAGGAAAAAAGGAAATTTTTTTCATTTTTAGGACAAATTTGGTCAACTGGAGACTTATTGGAAATTTTTTCGATCGGGCGATAAAAACCAAACCAAATTTCCAAAAACTTTTTTCCAAATTTTCTAAAAACCAAAAACCAAATTTCGGAGAGAGGTACGGCCGCACTGCCGCCTCCACCCCTAGAACCGCCCAGCCCCGATATAGAATAGTCCCCGTTGTCAGTTTCAACAAAAATTTTGATGGAACGGAAGCTTTCTTGTCACAAAACAGCTGCTGTGTTGCTCTATGATTTACACGTCCAATTTAATGTTCAAAGAACTTTTGGTTTCCGTTTTTACATGTGGGATACGCCTTTACGCGTGCTGCATTAAAATTTGCGTGTAAATTTGAGAAAATAGCAGAACCTAAGATTCACTTATTCAGGTAGCCCCCACAAGTCAATGACAACGATCAACAAATATTTACAACAAAAAAATAATTTATATCGCTGTCAACGAAACCGAAACAACTACCGCGATACAAAGAGCACACTCAGATGACAATGCGTATAAGCATTAAACCTCAAGAGTGAAGATTGTGCAGTATACATTGTTTTTATTGATTACCTGCATGGGGGTCTGGGTGCGAGAGCCCACAGAAGCCAGGCGATTTTTTTTATTTTGAAACACATGCTTCGTTTTAAACTTCACTTTTTGGTGGCCAGATTGGCCACCACCCCAAAATGTTCAGTGGCCAAGCCATAATTTTAGGGGCCTTGGCCATAATTTTGGCCAAAAAAAAACGC
>JASANF010006817.1:0-19193 GCA_030248245.1 Trissonchulus sp. WLG1_4
ACAGCAGAGTCAAATTAGTAGTCAGTTGAGTCAGCAGCATATTGTAATAGAAAAAACAATTCGCTTTCTGATTGTGAAGTTTTGCTAATTAAGACGCATGATGACTTTTGCTCAAATCACGTAATGAGGATGATTTATTTAATGGTTAACCTAAATGTTTAGCAACATAGTTTTATAAAGTTTTTAGTGTAAACTCAAAAGCTGACTGCTACTTAGAAAACTCAGCCATACGGTGACCACGTAAAGCCAAAACTGAAACTGAAACTATTTATCAAAATTTTCAGGATCAAATTTTAGAAGTACGTATTTTGGAATTGACGCGTCTTTTCTTTTTTTGGAAAACATGAAACAGATATCCACACTGGTAGCGCTTCTTTCTGTCTGCTGTGTACCACATATTTGTGACGTGCGCTCTCTTGCGCTAAGGGTGAGGTTACCAGAATGTGGTGTAGGGTTGATTCAATTATTTCATTTAATTGGTGACACCTACTCTCAATTTCAATTTCAATATCATTTATTAACTGATATTGAAATTAAAAATGATTAGCCCAAAAATTGATAATGGTATTGAAATTGAAAATTATTTAATTGAAATTGAAATTGAAACTATACTTTCAATTTCAATATCAATTATGCTGGCTTGGCTGACTTCACGGCATGTCAGTTTCTGGAACCAAGTCTTGTCTGTATACCTGTTTGTGCATGTAACATGTGTTAGTGAACAGCCATGACTGAAACGTAATTGATACTGAAATTACCTATTTTCAATTATTATTTCAAGTCGTCGTAGGTCTACGCTGCTCATTATGAACTTCAAACTTTGACGTAAACACATTACGATTTCTTTTAAACAGAGTTGGACACAAGGCGGGGTGCCCCGAGGGGCGGGGCGGAGGTTTTGCTCCGCGGGGATGTATGTTTTTTACTGTACCAACTTACTTTTTAAAATCTTTAGTGTTTAACAGTTGAAAAGTGTTTTTTATGCCACTTAAACATTAAAAATTAAAGCTTTAGTTTGATCAATTTGTAAACTATAGTGCGTTTAGATGGCAAAATTGCGACCACGCTTATGATTGAAATAAACGTTTCAATTAAAAAAGACGTTTCATTAGATTTGACGTTTTCGTTAAAAAAAGCTGGAGTATATATACCTATTTAGGTCACATTTCCGTGTATCACTTGACTTGACTAGACCTTTACTACACCGCAAACATAGAAAAATAGCGACTAGCTTGTGTATTCACCCCTCGTCATTTTGTTGACAGACGTTATTTTATTTTTGTACCCCTATGCGCTGCTATAAACGGCATTGTTTCTTAGTTCTTATGCATCTAAAAGGTCAAGGACAAATTTCGGTCGGCTGTTATGAAAAGAAGAGGCAAAGATGTTTGGCTAATTTTTTTCGTACGATCTGCGGGCGAGTCAAATTTTATGGAATAAGTAGGCTTATTTGGCCAGCTGGTTTTTTTGGAATTGCTTAGGGACAAAACGATAGGGACAAGGACAAGGACAAGTATTAATCGAGCTTAAACTTCGCAATGGGGACAGTTAACAAACTGCAAAGGGTCCAAATTGGACCGAATAGGCTGCTAAAAATTTTGAACCGGGGTAGCCTGCACCGGGAAAACCAAAATTTTTATCTGGCTAGGCCGGATCAAAAATTTCAGCCCTGATCTCACCTCTAGTTTAAAACCACTCAAACCCAAAAATCGAATAATCGTATTTCGAATATCGACGTTTTTGAAAAAATAAATAATTACATTATTGGCTGAGTTCAAGTTTAGTAACATCCAGCAAAAAGCAGCCACAGTTCTTTTAGTAATAAATGATAAAAAACTAATTTGTCAATTAAAGTGATGGTAAAAATTGGTAAAGTATGCAGAAAAAAAGTACAAACAATAACTAAAGACAGCATTTTTGTAGGTAACTTTAACTTGGCGGTCACGTTTGAGTCTTAAAATTCCCGCCGCTACGTTATTCTGACCAAAGTTTAGTGTTTTAACAGCGAATAGATACAAAACGACACTGGATAAACCCACGACAGAACCGATCCAGCAATTTATGTAATCAATGGGGTAGGATAAGCCAATAGCGACGCAACCATTAGTGGTGTATTCCCGATTAACAGGGAAATCCAGCCAATAAGGAACGAGATAGAATGCTGATGTTTGAATAACAGCCAATGAGAATGCAGCAAAGATTAGTGCCGTAAGCTTTCGCACTGTAACTTTCGAATAAGCGAGGATACTGTAACAAGCAATAAAGCGTTCCACTGATATCAATAGTAGAAACCAAGGGGCAGCGTTGAATGAGAAAATGACGAACAATAAATTGAATCGCACGCGACACGACGCTTTGGTGACCATTTCAATAAGTTGTAATGTGGTGGTCAAATACAAGCGGTGAATTCCGGCAGTTAATTGACCCAACCCACTGATAAAGTCAACTATAGCCAATGCGAACGGTATACAGTACTCTTTACGACGCAGCTCTTTATCCGTGGCAATAGCTAGCAGAATTAAAATGTTACCCGATACTTGAACTATACCTTCCAGGGTATACAGCAAATAGAGGGTAATGGCTAACGTGCTTACCGTTTCGTTACTCGTGAAGTTGGACATGACCGTTGATTTTCGCTAATGTATTTCCGGGACTCTAAAATAAAAATACCGTAATAGTGACTGCCCTTTTTTTACTGGGCGGCCTTAGGCGCCGCGTATAATATACTAGAGTACAAAAGCACAATTAACGCGTAGCTACTGCTCACTGTGTTAATTGCTTTGTAAAATTTGGTAGGTCATCAAATTAAGTTATTTCTGTGGGCGTGTGTGTATGTACCTATGGTATGTGCCAAGACATACATTCGGTGAACGTCGTGATAGTATACAGCTCTGATGGTATACAGCCGTCATGGTATACAAAAAGTCCAACCAAAGCAGGAGCGCGCCTGTGTTTACATAGTCGGTCGTGATGATATACAAAGCCACTTTGGCCTCTTCAAAGTTTATTTTCAGTTTAGTCGTGAAAGTATACAGCCGTGATGGTATACAGCTGTCATAGTATACAAATGCTTAGTTAGGTATTAGCAACAGTACGTAATAGGAAGAGTATGACACTCTCCCTATTATGCCTGGCAGCGCGCGTCCAATGCGGAGCGCGAAATAGGCCGTTTATGTACGGTTTTGAGGGGGGGTATCCCCCCTCAACTGAAGACCTCGTACTCAACTGAGGGGGGTACCCCCTCAAAACGATACCCCGTCCTCAACTGAGGGGGGGGGGTACCGCCCCTCAGTTCAGCACCCCGTCTTCAGTTGAGGGGGGCTACCCCCCCCTCATCAACAAAAATCCTTTTTTGTGTCTTGAAATAAGGGCGGGGGAACCCCCCTCTCAACCGAAGACGGGGTACTGAACTGAGGGGGGTACACCCCTCGGCTGAGTACGGGGTATCGTTTTGAGGGGGGTTACCCCCCCTCAGTTGAGTACGGGGTCTTCAGTTGAGGGGGGGTACCCCCCCATCAAAACCGTACATAAACGGGCTATTTCGCGCTCCGCATTGGACGCACGCCCGAAGGCATAATAGGAAGAGTGCCATACTCTTCCTATTATGTACTCTTGGTATGTATTAGTAAAATTTTAAAAAAAATTAAAAATGTATTTTCGAAATGCCCAAAATGCCCAAATTACCCCTGGGGACGTCAAAATCTCGAATTAGAAAATTGGACCCCTTGGGTCTCTGGAAGGGAGGCGGTCGCACAGGTTTTTGCGAGCCGTACACACAATAATGGAGCTCAAATTCGTTTTCAGGAGGTAAAATTACCCCAGAAAACAAAGAATCCGCATTGTTGAAAAATTTGCCCATTTTAACCCCCTAGGTGAGGCAGTACGGAAGTCCAGACGGGCACAAACTAAAACGCTTGTCGGATCCGCAATTTGGGACCTAAATCACCCATAGAAAAAAGTTTTCAGACCAATCCATTACCAAAAATTTTTCAAGTTCACAAGGGGGGACCCTTGATGTTTCAAATAATCAACAAAAGCATCCAGAAAAACGAATACAATAGGTTGTACCCGGCCTTGCAGGGGTCGGCAACCCCACAAGCCAAAAGTTGAGGCTGAGCAGCCCCAACAGGGCACAGATTGGCCGAAAACTGCATTTTGAGCAAAATTTTGGTGATTTGGCACTAGGGTCCATTTTCAGACCGGGGTCCAAAATGTGGGGGGGGGGTACCCCCCCCAAGATTTGGACCGGGGTCCAATTTGTGGGGGGGGGTACCCCCCCCCCCAAGATTTGGACCGGGGTCCAATTTGTGGGGGGGGTACCCCCCCCCACGTTTTGACCACTAGGGTCTGATTTGTGGGGGGGTACCCCCCCCCCACGTTTTGGACCGGGGTCGGGTTTGTGGGGGGGTACCCCTGCCACGTTTTGGACCGGGGTCCAGTTTGTGGGGGTGGTACTATGGTCCAATTCGTGGCCTGTTTTTGGAGTTAATGGTCGCAGGTTGTAATTCCGACCCCTGCCAGGAATTGGCCCAGTGTCATACTCTTCTTATTATGCACTCTTGATATTAGTAATGATGAGCGCACAAACTATTTAATTTAAAAAGAAAGGCGTAACCGCATGTAAAAACTGTTGTGTCGGTCCGCTTTGTCTAACACAGTAGATGACCCTGACATGACCTCTGACATTTGATATTAAAATTTGGCAACTTTCTACTTCAAAAACAATAGAAACTTTTATAAACAAGCCCAATTTTCGGCAAAAACATTCAGTAAGCATCAAGTTTTAATTTTCAAGTACATTGGCCAGAGGCCATCGTAAACCTGTTGGGCAGCTAATAAGTAACTGTTGATGCATGCTTAAATCTCTATCAGCTAGTCAGACTGCAAAACTTTCAAAAGTTTTTGTTGCACAAGCTGTTATGTATTATGTACATATCATGTAGTTAACATTTCATTAGCAAAGTTTCAAAAATTATGAAGACGAACGCCTTATCGAATAAGTTTTAGTACACTTAGTGTACACCAGCTTCTACTTCAGCAATCGACTCGAACTTCCCTCTAACGTGAAATGATGCGAACATAATCCACGCGTATTGTTTATGCGTTCTAATAACAAGCATTTACAGTTTGCGCTACATCATGTCTTATGTAGAAGACCACAGCATGGCGTAGTGGTTAGATGTTATACTCTTAAACCTAAGGCTGAGGGATCGAATCCTTGGAAAACATTCTTTTGCAGTTTTTTACGCGGCGGCCTCAGCCGCCGCGTATATACTATAGTACGGAACATCAAATTAACACGTATCTTCGATCTCTGTGTACATTTGCATTGTGAAAATCGGTGGGTCTCAATAATGCATTACTAGTGTGTGCGTGTGTGTTCATCATGTGTGTTAATGTTAAGTATGCTAAGTTTGCTGGTTGTAACGTTCGCTTATTGATGTGCGAGAGCCTCAGCGTGTCTGTCAAGTGCTCGCAAACTCTGTCCACATTACACAGTAATATGACGTAACCTGTGGTAACAATGTTTCTCAGATCGTATATCAGCGCGTCGCAACCAGGACATTTTCAAGTCTTGAAGAATTGTTGGTAAGTCATCATTCATGCCAGTGCACATTGGCTAGATCGTCCACTGCTGATGTTAACGTTAGCAGCTGACATAGGCACATGAAATGCTGTTCATTCTAACCCGTGGGTAGAGCAGATGTATGTACAGTATGTTAGGTGTGTTGTATTTATTGAAACTGCTCCTTACGAACAGTTTTTGCAATAAGGTATTAAACAACTGTCTAATTTAACCACAGTATGGTGAATCTGAATTTTGCATCCATTTAAGTGTAGTTTTTTAGTAAAATCTGCTTCAAATCGCTCATTTTTGAGCTCGTGGCCGAAAAATTTAGTTCTTCATTTTTCTCTAACCAATTCATGCGTACTGGGAACTTTGGATACCGCACGTGATGAACGCCTAATCTGAGAATTAAAACTTGGCACCTTATTCCAGTCACCTGATAATCAAATATATAGTTTTCTCAAGATTTGCAGATCTTTGAGTTTAGTGGCCAAATATTACTTAAGCAAATGTAACTTTGTCATCACCAATAGCATTTTCATTACATTTTGGGTAAAAGAACTTCTGGGCCCCTTTTTTCGAAAAATAAGTTCTCCGTTTAGGTTTTTCGTTTCGAATCGCTCTGTTTACAAGTTCTCCGTTTAATATACGGAGAACATTTAAACGGAAAGCGAACTTTGAACATTTAAACGGAGAACTTAAACGCAGGGTTTCTAAAAACGCAGAACTTAAACGGAGAACATTTTTTTTCGAAAAATTGGGCCTGATTAAAAGCAAGTTGCAGCGTACGTACGAATTTGAGGGCCGCGTTTTATATTCGAAGCATATCCTCGGCACTGTACAAAGCATGTTGCAACGAAATCTGTCGAAAATTAGTTCAACTCTACTCACAAGACGTGCTTGTTCTGTTCCTATAGTCCTATGTAACGGCAAAAATTACACAAACTCAGTACATCAACGAAAGCAAGCGAGCAGAGGTCTTATTATGCAGGTGAAATGTAGGTGACAGGTGCACTGTGACGGTGGCGAACGTGTAAAACACACTCCGCACACGACCAGTTTAACGTTAGCAGCACACTGATGATTCAAAATCAAAATTAAAACAAGTAAAAGTTTACTGCAAAAGTAGTTTAGTAAGTGAGAAGTTAGAAGGGTTAACGTTTGACAACATTAGGCCTGTTGCGCATTAAAAACTAATCGCAAACAAAAAGTACGTATTAATGAGAAGAGCTTGACACTCTTCATATTATGCCTTGGGACAGTCGTCCATGGTGAGGTCTGAGTGTCACAATTCCAGGGGAAATATCAAACGCGGCCATTTTATGTGGACAAAATTATATGAAATCCTGTTATGCATTTGCACAGATTTACTGCTTAGCCGTTCCAAATTCTCTCATACAAAAATTGATAAACGCGCTCTAATTTAAAAGTAGAGAACCGCGTCTGTTGATTAAAGAGTTTCGTAACTCAGTTGCTGTATCTATATTCCAAAGGAAATAAAACGCGAAACAACACTGCGTTCATAAGCTACATGAGTACAGATTAGGGTTACATAGATGACAAAACTCATAAAATTTGTTTTTTTTAGTACTATTTGAAAAAGCAACTATTGGGCAAAAAAATGTGCAAAAAAACTGCCAATAAAAAGTTAAAAAATAAAGCCTGAATTTTAAAAAAGAGCCGAAACCCTGGAATCGAACCAGGTGCCTTTAGATCTGTAGTCTAACGCTCTATCAACTAAGCTATTCCGGCTTGTACTTTCTTCACTTAGAGTCTGTAACTATTGATAACTGATAAATAGTATGTCGCGTGAGATAACATTTAGTTTGATGTGTCAACCTGATTTCCAGAGATAATCATTGGTAAACCATTATTTTTTAAAACGTATAAAATTTTTGTGAAAAGGAAGTCTTGTGTCACAATGTGTGCTAAGTGATGATTGCTAAAAGCACGATTCCCCTGCACGGTGCCAATAAATTCAATATACCAGTTATTGATAGTGACAGTCACGAATCGGTGGCTCAGATAGTAGAGTTTCTGATTACTAATCTGATAACTGACGGTTCGATTCCTGCTCCGTTTTTTTGAAGCTTCAATTTCATCACTTTGAGATGGATTTATAGCACTGTTACTATATGTATATAACAGCTTATATAGGTAATGCATATACATGGCGTTATTAGCAGTCTTATGACCGGCACATTACTACAGCAACGGTAAGAGCAAACACACGCACACAACACAAAAGGTAGGCATGCTGTCAGGTAAGTGTGTGTAATTTACAGATTCTGCAAATCCTATACAAACCAAGTATAAAGTACCTGTTGCGCTGTGGCGCAACGTGGCGCAACAGGAATAAAGAACTGCTGTGCTGTGGCCCAACAAGAAAAATACAGATTAAGTACATTAACGTGTCTTTGTTTAACTAACAAAATAACCATGTAAAAAGAGCGCCGATAACTTTTCAATACTATTGTCTGTTATGTGTATATCATGACAGCTGTATACTATCACGGCTACATAGCATGACGGCTAAAATGCCAGAGAATTTCGGCTGTATACCATTCCGACTTTCTTGTATATCATCACGGCTGAAATTGGGGCAAGTGGTCAGTTGCATATCATCACGGCTGTATACTATTACGACGCACCCCATACATTCGCATCGCACGGCTGAAGTGGTTTAGCGGCTGCTTTGGAAAACAGCATTCGGTTTCAACGGTTTCTTGTGATGAAATAGGTAGTTGTTATGATGAACGTTTTTTGCGAACAAGCTCTTCTGCTGAGTGAGGAGTGGTAAAATTGTGAGGTCTGAGTGTCAATATTCCAGCTTAAATATTAAACGCGGTCACTATTTTGTGAATAAGAAGAATTTAAATTTCTGCTTTCTGCACACAGTTACTGCTGAGTAGCTCCGAAATCTCTCAAACAGCAAAAAACATGGAAATAGAATAAATAAAATTATCAGAAAAAAGAAAAAATAAAGCTATCAGAAAAAGATAGAATTTTTTCTTCACTAATGATACTCGACCTACGCATCTCTTGATTCCAAAGCTAGCATCATACCGCTTGACTACCTGTCGGCACATTATAAACTTTGGTTATCAGCATAGGATTATGACAATTATTACAGAACGTAAAAAATCTTATTGGAAAATAGGTTTGTAAAGATGATCAAATAGTGAGGTAATAAAATAATCATTTGACAATATTTAATATTTATTTATTATTAATTTTATTCACACTTACTATCAAATTGCCGCAAATTACTTCTCCTATTAGTGAAATGTATCTGCATCCTTTCACAAGCGGTGGTTAGCTGTGGTAGTTGAGCATCCGGTTTTTAACCGGAAGGTCGAGGGTTCAAGTCCTCACCACTGCGATAATTTTGCATTTCGGAGATTAATGTTGCTAAAGGTGAATAGGTACGCTGATTACTGGGAAAAGCAACCTACCTGCCCTTCCAGTGTTAATTAACCCAGGAAATCTGACCTACCTAGAATTACGTAGGATTTACAAAATCTGAATAAGTATAGTATATACGCGGCCCCTGAGGCGGCCGCGTAAAAGGCTTGTAATAAGTTTTTAAGTTAATGTTTCCGACTTTCAAGTTACCGTTCCAGCTAGACATGTTGGAAGTACTTTAAAAAAATTTTGTCTATGAATGAGCAAAAAATCCTGGTTGCATTTGCAGCAGTTTTTTTGTACACGAAATGGGACAAGTACGATCTAATCTAGACATCACACAATTATGCATTTCAGCCCATAAACAAAAGCTGCTGCTATTTGCTAATAATTTGCTGAGGATAATTTAGTGTTTTCTTCGTCTACTTTTTAGCTAATTAGTTAAATGAAAATGTGCTAGCGTAAAAATAAGCTTTAATACGCAATTACGTACAATAAGAATAACAATGAGTCCCAGTGTCCCAGTGTATACTCAGTGTCTCATGTCAAGGCAGAAATGGTCAACCGAACAAGTTCAATCATCGATATTACAGCAAGCAGTCGTAAATTTACACTGTGTGTTTAGTTTCAGGGTTCAGTAATTTTTGGTCAAACTTTGATCCTTACGGCATATTCCTTTACCGGACTGAACGGACTGTACTTTTTTAAGTCCAGGTTTACGAATGGCAAATCGGGTTAAAACTTTAACCAAACGAGTTAAAATGAGTCAGCGGCTTAATTTTAGTCTAACCTCATTCCAAGTCTGTTTAATCCAGAGGTTCTGGAAATGCATTTTTAAGGTAAATTTTTAAACGTTTAGTCCGACTAAAATTAACTCTTTAATCCGGTCAATGAATGGACCCTTAAGCCCGGTTCATACTTGTCCTTAAGGACACAGGGACAGGGATAAGGACAAATTTTGGCTAGCTGCTGTGACCACTTGACACAAGCGTTTCGGCTAAATTTTTGCACACGATCTGCAAGTGACCCCAGCAGTACTCATGCGAAAAGTTGGCTTATTTGGCCATGTAGTTTTCTTGGAATCGCCTAAGGACAAAACGATAGGGACAAGGATAAGTATGAACCGGGCTTTAGTTGAGTTAAGTTGAGACATTTTTGTCTATGCAGAAACAGTTAGGTTTATGTCAACAGCGGTCAGTTATGTAGCATTAGTAATTTAGCTTGAGTATTCGGTTTATAAGCGAAAAGTGGTTGGTTCTACTCCACCCCTGCTTTTAATTTGTCTTTTTAGCACAGAATGAGTCAAGTGAAACTATAGCTTTCAACCTACCTTCCTGAGTTAATTAACATAAAAAAATAAACTGCCCTCATACACTAAAACTAACTTTGGAAATACATAGAAAGTTCTGACTTCTGAGTATTCCTCTCCCTATGCCTGCAAAGGTGCCGCATACATTAACTGAAAAACTTAAATTTATTTAGACAAGACGTTTTAATCAAAAATGATTCATTGAATTATCAAAACAAATTTTGCTTCCAGAAAAATTGTAGGAGTACATGCCAAACTGAAATTAAAGAAACAAAACGTGAGCTAAAATTTGTGATAGCAAGCCGGAAAATTGTTATCAAAAAGGTATAAATTATGTTCAGAGAAGCGCCCACATACATCAGAAATAAACTGAAAAAACCAAATATGTATGGAAATTTTTTAGTTGTCACGAAAGGCCAAACAAGTTGGCCCTTAAGGTGGCGCTCCTAATAATTGACTTTGGGCAGTAAAAGTTTTCAGTCACGTTTTCAGGTCTTTGTTTTTGAAGAAAGGTTGTTCAGCAGAGAATTAGCTTTCGTTTGATATACATAACATGTAGTTTTGTTGAAATTAATTTTTTGACCTGAATTTTGATATGGCAAAATCTTCAAATCGATTTTCCAAAAAATTGTATATGGCTGTTGTTACTTTTGATAACGGTTTTCCGCATATAATAGGTGACTGCAACTTTTTAAAAAGTCGTTTGTGTAGGCAAACATTTATAAAAAAATTTTCAAATTACGTTGAGCGATATTGACAAAAATGCACTATTTTTCAAGCTAATTTTTCGTTAGCTACTTTTTGGCTTCTCCAACTTTTCTCAATGGTTATTTGCATTAAAAAATACGCTCTATTTTTTGACACTGTCGTTTGTGTGGGCAAACCTCAGATTTTTCTGATCGGCAATAGCCTTTTTTGAATCGTGATAGCTCTCCTCCATGTCGTTTTTTCATTGTGAAAATTGACTTAAAGTTAGAAAATAAGTAGATTCAGATCTACCTGTTTCGAAAATGTTGATTTCTGTTTTTGGTGAAATTCTGCAGCGATTTCAAGTTGACCAATTTTAGAAAAACTAGTGTATTTTGAGCCAAAACAATTGGATTAAAATTATAAGAAAAGATACACCTCGGCAACATAATTACCTACAGTTTAAGCTATAGATCGTAAAATTTGAACAAAGTTTCGCTCAGTTATGCTGTTTGAAAAATTATGCGCATTTAGCGAAAAAAGAAATTTTCAATCGGTGATAAAAAATCAGAACAAGGCAGCAGGCACGTGAAACTTACTCAGAAACAGAGCTTTGTAATAGGATTCAATATATTTAAACGAAATTCATTCTAGCTAAAACCTACGTCGACTTATAAGATAATAAAGTTATGGAAGTTATTCGGAGCGCCACCTTAAAGGGGCATGGTTCCTTCTCTGATATGCAAGTTGTCTAATCAAAATATATTTCGCATTATAATTCTATAGCCGAGGCGTGTATTCCCGCGACTTCCGAAACGTATTCACACTCGAAATTATCTACACTTCCATGTTCACGTTCGCGGAAATAAACCACAACACGTGTCTTAGTTTTTATTTAGTTTTTGTTCCTTCTAGAGAAGGAACTATTGTTTTGATTCATAGATGCTGCAGTGCAAAACATTGCTGCATACGCTTGATCGCCTATATGTTTTGCGTGTAAATTCAGCTGGGTGCTGGCTGCTTTATTTTTGTCTGCGTATATGCAAGCACGTAATCAATCAATAAATGCAAGTATGCTGTCTGTAACAATAGTGAACAGTGACAGAATTTTGTAGCCTCGGCACCGTAATGTTTCAACAGCAGTATTTAAGTACCGCTGGACAACACTGGTTATCGCTTCTTAGAGCTGATGTGCTCAGCTCGGATCAAAGCGTAACTTTTGAGCCTAATGGCTTGATGCAGCGGGATGCTTAACATCCTGCAGCACTGTTTTTGTACGTACTACGTAGTTAGGTTAGGTAATAATAAGCTAGGTATAAAGTAGAGTAAGGTACGCAGTGTAGCTTACAGTAAAGTATGGAATAGAACCAATTTATTTAAACCTGAAAGGTAGACACCGGGGAAGGAACTTTGCCCCCTTTTGGGGCTTACTTGTTTGTTTTATTTAGTTTTTATATTTGGCAACTTTCGCGACTTCGTGTCACATTGTGCAGCCCCATAAGTTCAAAAAATACTAGTGAGGCTGCCAGCAGTTTTGGTTACTCGTTCGCTGGCTTACAGCGTCTCAGGGCCTATTCCTTTATTGGATTAAACGGACTGGTCATATTCTAATCCGAGGTTTAGGAATGACAATAGGACTAAACGGACTAAAAGAGTTAAAATAAGTCAGCGGCTTAATTTTAGTCTGACCCCATTCGAAAACTACAACTGGACTAAACGGACTTGCACGGACATGCATGCTCAACATTAGTCCGTTTTAAGTTAGTTAAGTCCGTTTAGTCCGATTAAAAAGCAGTGCGCTAGAAGTTAATTCCGTTTAATGTGGAAGTTTTGGAATGGCATTTTTAAGCTTAGTTTTTAAACCGTTAGTCCGATTATAATTAATCCTTTAATCCAGTCAAGGAATAGGCCCTTAGGAACCGTGTCAATAATCCAAACGTATAACGCGTTTGAAATGACACGTTTCAAATCGTGTTTTCGACAGAAAATAAACGATTTGCAAAACCAAAAACACGTTTGGGGATTAGCTGCGGGTCTCATTTGATGGCCAATTAGTGACACCAATCAAAAGTCAAATTTTCGGGGAGGGGTAGGTTTTTTCATCTAAATTTTGGCAACCATTTCCCTTTGATTGTACAAAAAATACCCTAAATTCAGCAAAATTTTGTAAAACTTTCAAAAAAATTAAACAAAAGCAGTTGGGTGTCTTTTCTTGAGTTTTGAGGGGTCAACCACCCCCTCCTATACGTGTATGCATGCTACATTTTATTCAGTGCCTTCGTCCTTAGTCTGAGCTTTGACTCATCGACAACAGCTGGGTTCAGCAGGCTGAATATAAAGTTGGAAAATAATTTAGTTGCGGAGAAGATATACGTACGTAAAATTTCTTTGAGTTTTGGCGACGTCAGCTTAAATGATTGATTTGGCTCAGCCGTAAGGTCAAATGTCCATCGAATGACACGATTTGCTTCTGCATTTACACGTTTGCAAATCGTGTTTTCAAAACTTGTACACGTTTTGAAATTCGTGTCATATTTGACACGGTTCCTAGTCCAATGACATAAATACAAATGTATTCACATTTATATAAAATATGAACACCATTCACACCATAGCGCCCTATTTAAGCTCTATCATTTAATATTTTTAATTAGTTTTATACTTTAGAATAAATTTTTATACATGAAATTAAGTTTTAAATGGAAAAACTAATTTTAGAATGATTGGTTGCCGCCGAACTTTTCATATTCTACTATCACGTGGTCTGGCTCACGAAAAAGCCAGTTGAATGAAATCAAACTGAAACGTGGGGTGGTACCGGCAGTTTCAAACGTAGTCAAGTATGCGCACCGATTGGCCTAGGCATAGCTTCCCCAAGAGCTAAGCAATGATAAGGTATAAAGTTAGGTTTTCATTTGTTTTCTTCTTTTGTTTAATTTGCTTGTTTTCGGATCCCAACGAAACATTGATTTCTTGTTGTTGTGATTCAATTACCGCTCGTTGGGCTGTATGTGATTGCTTTTGGAGGGCTTTGCAGCTATTTTGAAGATTTCACGCGTGCAAACCGAACCTGATTGACGGTCAATTTTGCCCTAAAGCCTCTGAGCCTAACCTCCTAACCTTTGAGCCTAAATCCCAAGAGTCCCGTGCTTCGTGTTTTAACAAATCGTAACAAAAGATTTTTTGGCCACGTGTGACGCCCAAAATAGGTAACTGCTAGAGCTAAATAACTTATTTACAGTCAGTTTCAAATGAAAATGGATTATAGGAGTCGGGATTAGTGAGGACGCGTCGGGTGATGTCATCCGACGCGTCGGATGATGTCATCCGACGCCCTCAATTATCAATCCGACGCTAGCTAGAGTTTTGCTAGACAGTAATAAATTAGCTGTCTAAGTTCACGCCTAAAGATTTAAATAAAGGTGGCTGCTTTAGTGCAAAGTGCATAGAATTACAAACTAATTTTGTTCTTTTTATTGTATTAACGAATAAAAATCAGATTTCAGTGATTAAAATACCTTTAATTTCCAATAAACAACTATTAAACAGCATATAAAAATAAACTTTAAGAAAGTTTCATAACCCGCTGAGTAGTCACCCTTATAAATTTTTCTCGCAAGCTCTCCAATTTCCAACTTCATGATGCAATCCGACGCCCAGCCAGGCCCGTCGGATGATGAAACTAGGGTTGTTTTGATGTGACTTTTTCAGTTGATTTGATTTGATTTGATGTAGGGGTTCCGAAATTAGTTTTGATTTGATGCAGCTGTCCACAAAAGCAATTGATTTGATTTGATTTGATTTGATGTGAGAAGCTAAATTTTCAATTGATTTGATGTGAAAAAAATCTGAAATTTTAGTTTTGATGCGTTTTGATGTAGTTACGATGCAGTTTTGATGTGTTGTTAGATTTTTTTGTTAAACCTGCAATAGTTAACTCTTAAACATTCAATCACAATATTAGAGCGGTGTGACTCTTTAGCGTGTCAACTGGCTAGAGCTGTCTCTGTTAAAAGGGATGTTCAAGAAATCGGAAAAGTGTGCAAAAAAGCTATTAATATTTGGCACTATAAATGCCCATAGGGAGGGGGTAAAGGGGTAACGGTACCACCCGTCACTCAAGTGGGTCGTCAGTCGTCACCCCCCCCCCTCAGACAGCGGGCACCCTCCTCAGCAAACCACTTCTGACAGCCGAAAATCCACCATGACAGTGCTGAAATAAGTTGATAATCGAAAAATTGCGAAAATTTTCCTGCTGTCGCCGGAAAACAAACAAAACCAGAATCAGCCCCTTCTACGCCGGGGGTCGGGGTCGGGCATCCCTCTCACAGATTGCGTTCGTGCATCTCTGGTGGGAAATTTACTACTTTATTATGCTGCGAAGCTAGATAGGCCCCCTAGCGTGCTTAAAAAGGTTAACGACAGCTCATCAGCGGCCCAAGCTCAATGATAGAGTGTTGGTCTGCTGGTCCCAGAGACATGTGATTCAAATCCCCTCTAGGTGGTGGGAATTTCAAATTTGGATAGTCGGCCCTAGCATCGGCGCTTCAGCCAGCACCGCTATCAAATAGGCAAACCTTTGATACAGCTTCAAGTGGGTGTGTGTGTGTCACAGCTAGGCTGGCCGAATCATTGCTACACCGAATCGCCGTTAGGCCGGAAATGTTTTTGAAGCATACATACAGTATTTTCTCAAATAAGCCCCTGTCTTGAATGGAAACTCTGTTTTGAATAGAACCCCTGTGTCTCTGTCCGAGAAAAAACGTTAGTCGCTGGTACCCATTTTCGCTACACTAAGCATAGCGCGTAGACGGTTACACGTTAATTATACAAAACACTGCATATAATTTAAAGTAGTAAAGTCAAAAGTAATACTCTCCGTCATGTAATTATTTGAATAAACAAGCAGCATGCAGCTGCCGTCATTTGTCTACTGCTTGTCAAAATTTTCAAAACTGTTGAGAAATCCAAAAAAATTGACTTCGCTTCAATTCAATTTCGTTTTCTTTTTCGTTTTTGTTGCGTTTTCGTTCACTTTAGTGTCAACTGAATAAAAGCATAGCTGTACCAACGCTTCGGAGCTGCTTTTTGGCAATTTTCCGTATTTTTTAGGAGCTGGGTTCGCTCAAAAGCGAATAAGACACCCCAACCGAATAAGTTGCTTAAGCAATCCCCTTCCTTGCTCTGGAAAAAGTATGCGACGCGAAAACCAAGGATTTCCAGAAAAATTAGGTGAAAATACCCCCGATCCTAGGGGTAGTAGACACCAACCAGGTTTCCCAAGTGCTCTTCGGAAATACGGGAGTGGGTAAAAAACGGGCGAACAAACGGGGCAGAATCCGTGTTTTGCAAATTCCCGAATCAAAAACTTTGGATACCAGCAACCCTGGCAATTTCGAGAGTGTTCTGACAGCGTGTCTACACACGGCCGGCCTAATTTTTACGAGGCCGAATTGTCACGAGGCCGAATCTTCACGAGGCCGAATTGTCATTTTCAAACGAGGCCGTAATTTAGGCTTGGGCTTAGGTTTAGTTTCTTTGAAAGTGTTTATTCCGATGTGCAACCTATTCCGATGTGAAAGTGCAACCTTTCCACACCGATGCCCAACCTCCCAGTTCCGATGCCCAACCTTCACACTTTTAAGAGTAAAATGACAAGTTTTATTTAACAAATTACAGTTTAATAATGAGCACATACAGGCACACATACACACAGAGAGTGGACTCACTTAGAGGTCAAATATTTACGGGGTGCATGGCAGCCACTGCTTCTACGGTATCGGTGTCAGTTTTCAATGGTAGCGGTCATGTTTACTTTTAATTGTACCGGGTTGCTGGCTAGTTGGCCAGTTGGGTACCATACCATACCCCAGGCTGAACACTGACTCAATTTATTATGTGCAATTAAGTAAAAAGCGCCTACCTTAAAATCTATCATGTATATTTTACACTATACATGTTACATAATACCTGTTATAGGTTTGGCGCTGTCGCGGAAAACCAAGTTAGCTCATCTGCACACATTTATAAATTGTTCATCTCTAACTTTAAGTAACCGCAGTTTCGCATTAATAGTTTGTTAATTACATTTTTTATAATATAAAAGATTGGACGGTTATTTTCTCGCCCCACATTTTGATTCTGACGTCCCCAGAAGTTGAGTTTCACGTCCCCACTATTTAGGAGGCCAATTAGAAAGGATTATCCCTACTCTATTTCCTCAGTTCAATAAATGGCTGCACACGCTTTGATAAGCACGACACATGCGAACTGACATGCTGATGCTTTTGCGTGTTTTTCCTGACACGCAAAAACTAAATAAGACACCATATTAAGAAATCAGAATTATGTAGTCCAAAGATTAAAAACTCAATTAATCAATTGTTTTGCAGACTTTTTACAACGTTTTTTGGACGACCGCGTTTTTGTCCAAGGGGAACAAGCCTTGCGGGCAAAAGAGATGCACATGTTTATTTACCCACTTTGCCGATATGGCCAATTACTGACACGGGGACGGCCGACTAAATTTCTGAGGACGCGAGAATCACTTTCTGGGGACGTGAAAATCATTGTTTTTAATAATAATAAAAAAATAATAGTTTTTCTAATTAGCCATAATTAGGCGGAGTTAGCCATAACTAGGATGCCAAGGATTCTTAACTGGACGAACCCTTCCTATTGAAAATTGGGATGCATTCATAACCGGGCGGAACCCCCTACCATTATTTGATTTAAAATTGTGAAAAACGCCTTTGTCAAAAAAAGCAGTCAGCTCTCATTCTCATACTGACTTATTGTTTACTGTTTGAAGTTGAATTGTTTAATATTGTTTCAAGTTGAATATCTTGTTTTTAAGTTTGAACTTATTTTATTGTATCAATCATATTTTGTATTCATTAAAACTGAATCATTAAAATTGCACATCGGAATCGCAAGGTTGCACTTTGATACTGAGGTTGCACACTGGAATGCCATTTCGTTACACATTGGAACCCAATCATTGAAAACACCTTTTTCGCGCCGTATGTCTTCGTTTGAGCTATCCAATCGTTCAAGCTAAGTGCCATACATAACGTGTTTTTTCCGGGCACTACTGCAAGCTGGTGTTTTGTTTCAAATCAAATATATATTGCCTTTTTCTGATATTTTATAAATTACAAGTAACCAAATCACTTGTTTTCACGCTGTTGTTAAAAGGTTAGCTACATAGCTGTTTATATTCGATAATGGAAATGTTTTCCTTGTATATATTCAATCAGATTAATGTATTTACATAGCTTCTGCTCATTACAAACGCCCCATTAAACAAATGCAGTTGGATACTGCGGAATTTTTAGTCTCATTCTGTTCTAACAAACTGCCGGCTAATTTATTTGTTCCTCGAAGCTCGTAATTAATTAAATTATAACTAAACGGAGTGATCTTAATCTAATACGCAGTTGAAATTCAGCCCAATAAACGGGAATTAGAAAAAATAGTCAGTGTTTTTTATTACAAATTCATTCTTGAAAGTTTTGGCTGAAAAAATAATATTTGCAACAATGAATAACTTTAGCAACAGCACGAATATAAGTTACCACAACGGAGAAGTGACACAAACAACCCTCCTTATATACTCGATATATATTTTTGAAGGCTCAATTGAGATGATCAGTAATTTGTTGATCATTTTTGCCATCGCAAAAAATAAACGTCTACACGTTAAAGAATTCTGTTTACCATTTTCACTTGCAATCGGAGAATTTATTATGGGCTTGGGTCAATTTTCAGCTGGTTCTCACCGGCTTTATTTGGCAAAAACCGGACATTTATTTGACCCTGTTTCAAAATCTACCTGTCGACGTCGAATATACGTGATTTGCATATACTTCGTGGGATTTGTTGATCCCCTTTTGCTATTGCTTATATCAGTGGACCGTTTTATTGCTTGCTACAGTATTCAAACTTACATGCGGATTACTACTAGAAGAGTTTGCTATATAGCCGCTGCCGCTTTTGGTATATCCACCATTCTACTTTTGGCAACCCTACTGCAACCCGAGTTTGCTTCGCAACCCGAAGCGGAGGTTGCCAATTTGTGTCTATCTGTTCATTTAAGTTCAGCCTTCTTAGATTCGTTTATTACTTGGCAGAATACCTTAACCAGTTTAGCAGGAGTTTTGCTTTATACTTTGGCGATTGTCATTTTACGCTACCGCCCAGAAAAAAAAGTTGTCAGACGTC
>JASANF010006819.1:0-10115 GCA_030248245.1 Trissonchulus sp. WLG1_4
CACAGTAGTATAAACTTCGAAATAGCAAGCATTCACGGGCATTTGTGTCAAGGTCAGGATAGCCTTCGTCAGCTAATTGCTGCAGAGACCAAGCGAAGTCCGCAACTGGCTCTGTCGGACGTTGCTGTCTACCAGCCAAATTCAAACTGGCTAACATTTCAGTTTCACGTCTATCGAGGGCATTAAGTAAACTTGCTTTCAGCTGGTCGTAATCAGCTTTCACGGTTTCCGGCAGCTCAAGGTACTTTCTGCGTGCCAAATCACCGAGGTAACCGGGAATCAGTTTAGCCTTCTGAATATTGTCATATCCCTTGGCTTGTGCCATAAACTCAAACGTAACAAACCATTCCCGTATTTTTTCACTTGGTTTGCCAGTAAATCGAGGAGCAGCGTCCCTGGGTAAATCAACTCGATCAGCCAATGGAGAGTTTGTTGTTGGTCCAAACTGATTCACAATGTCCTTTAGTCTAGTTAATTCAGTTTCTAGTTGTTCAGTGACGGTGCCTTCGCGCACTTTAGCAATTTCGGACTGTAGTTCGTTTATTTCATTATGCAAACTGCCTTTTAGCTGCGATACGTTTTCAGCCAGCGCACGATAATTAGTATGCAAACTGTCAATATTAGCACGGTATTGATGTAGGGCATAAGACTGATTTTGGACGACACGTGCTAGATCAGCAGGGTTAGCGTCAGTTTCTTGCCCGCTGCTGCTGGCACCAGTCTCTGTAGGAGTCTGAGAGCGGCCAGTCTTGCGAGTATCCGGCATCAGACATGGACAATTAATGGCACTATAGCGTTGGTCGATTATATGGGACAGTTTACGATGTCTATCCCACCGCTGCCACCATATGTAGCGTGAGCCGATTCAAAATCGTACTAATAATTTAATATACATGTGTAACAAATACATACGGGACCTCTAATCGAGGAAAAGCGTTGAACAACCACTATTCGTGGACATACAATTAGTGTAATTTAAAAAGGTAATTCCGCTATTCGCGGTGATATTATGTTAGTCTAAGATGCTGAACAAACAGTTGTCCCTAATATTCGACTGTTCGTCGGGTTGGGATTTCGAAGAACTGAAAAATGTTGCCTATGCTGCACTTTTTAAAGTAAAATATATGCCTAGAGGGAAAATAGGCGCAGCAACAGGCAGTTTTAAAAATTTTATAGTTGAAAATGTAATTTAAGGTTGTAAAAAGAATGGGGTTACACCCCCAGAAAGTAGGTAGTGTTTTATTTGATAAGTTTAAAATTTAAATTTTGTTACATATGGAAAAATTAAACTATGACCCTGTATCGTCAGCAACTTTATATCTTCAGCATATTTTGACAACTTATAGGTCTAAACACACCCAACGTGAATTAGTTCTCGTGCTAGATAAATTTGAGATACTGAGCGAAATGTTGAAATGGCACCCAGTTGCTGCAGTCAAAAATTTGTAATTAGAGTACTGTAACATGAAAACTAAAACTGTTAGGTGTCTAATATTTTGTTGCATAAGTGGCAATATCTAGTATGTTAGTGTGGTAAATATCAAACTCATACCAAAATATAGCATTGAAATAGTCTGTGATGACCGAACTACAACATGCCGTCAAAACTCAGTTATACAAGGTTATATATGGAAAAATTTAACTATGACCAACTATGGTAGCAACTTTATAATTTCAGAATATATTGGCCACTAATAGGTCTCAACATACCCTACGTGAATAAGTTCCCGTGCTGGGATATTTTGAGTTATGAGACAGAAAGTTGTATTTTGACCTATCTGATACTGTCGACGTTTTGACGGTCATTGTACTGTAACTAGACAAGTAAGAATTGGTATTAGATTAAATTTGGTGTACTTAGCAAACAATATTATGTGCTTATATGTGCCAAGTATCAGATAAAGTAATTCAAGTTAGCTGGAGATAGGTGGCTGCTACCTGCTTTGACTCGATCATCTTAAAATAGGTGAAAGAGGGTCAACTTTGAGGGTCATTATCTTGGACATAGAGTCAAAATTCCCGGATTTTTTTACATGGACGATGATTTTGGGTGAATATGACCGACATTTAGGAATATCAGCAAAGTCGAAGATACTTTTGTTTTTTTGGCCAGAAAGGGCCTATTTTGGTCGAATTTATCAGAAAGTGACTTTTTTTTTTCATATATATATATATATATATATATATATATATATATATATATATATATATGTGGGGATATATATATATATATATATATATATATATATATATATATATATATATATATATATATATATACACATACATGACACAGATTACAGACTGCGGACAGCACAACAGAGGAATGACTCGGCCTCGACTTCACAACGGCGATCCGACAAACCAGAGATAGGGGGCAGGGAGCTGACTGACTGAGGGGCCCAACTGCTACTGACGTTCGAACTCAACTCAACTCACTGGTTTGCCGGTTCGCGCCATTTTTATAGTGTCTCTAGTTCAGTTGGTTCTGATTGGTTAATTAGGTTTAGTTAATTAGCATTACGTGTTATGGTTGTTTAGCCAATCATGTTTGACCGCTTTTATGCGGCTCCAAGAATTTAGTTTTTGTGGAGTTTTATGTTTTGATTCTCAGGCTTAGGATTCCGAAATCCTAAGAATAACCAGTTTTTATGATATTCTTGGATTCTAAACTGACTTATTTCTACCATCTTTAACTAGTATTCCAATGTTTTTGATAATTTTCCAGCGTGATCATGCGCGCATGACTGCGCCTACCGTACCCTGCGGTAATTACGGTAGTCACAAGCGGACCTACCTGGTATCGTAGGTTAGGTAGCTACCGTAAGACCTTAGCTTTCTGTAAGCTATTTTACCGATGATTTTTCACTTTCATTCCAACTTTAATTTCTTTTAAAAACTGAAGGGTGTCTTGCGTAGGCTTGATCAGGGCGGAAGGGTACTGTTACATATATATATAAAAATGAAAAAAATTTCAAAACTTTTTTGTCTAACTTGACCATTGGCTGTCCCAGACTTCGATTTCGGGGGGTGGGCGGGGGTCTGAAGAAATTTTTTTACTTTTTATAATAGCGTTTTTCAGCTTTACGCTAATTTGTTATAGCCGCAGCCATATCGAGGGCAATGAATTGAGTCTGTTTGTAGTAAAAACCAGTGGTGCACCTAGGAAAAATGGAGAATTTTTAAATTTTTAGGTTGAATTGGGTCAACTGGAGACGTATCAGAAATTTTTTTCCGACAGGGAACGTCACATCAGACAGAAGACAGTGTATTACACAACTAAATGCAGCATACTATATTCGTGTAGACATGCAAATGCAGCATAATGTACTCATGTATAGGCTTTGACGAAAGATAATGACAAGGAATAGTAAGCCAAAGAGTTGCAGGATTCTGGGGGCGGCAGCACCCAGGAAAAAATGTGGGAAATTTTTGATTTTTAGGCCAAACTTGGTCAATTGGGGGGGACGCATCAGAAAAATTTTCCAGTCGGACCATAAAAACCAAAGGGGGGACCCTTGGAACAAATAGTTGTCGTCAAGAAGTGCCAATTTGATACTGGACCCGGATCCGGCAGGTTTGGATCCGGATCCGGCGCCGGATCCGGATCCACTGGATCTGGCCGGATCCGGATCCGGATATCCGGTTGATCCCTAATATATATATATATATATCTCAGTGAATTTTTGAGAAGATCGCACTTGGGCTGTGTAAGGGTGCGATGAGCTCAAAAATAGATTTCGCTGATTTTTACATATTTTGGAGGCACTAACTAACATATAATCGTACTGAAATAGTTTTGACCAAAAATCATCCCAAGCTGAGATATGGCATCTTAAACTTTCGACCAAACGACGATTTTTTGTATTTCTTATAGTTTTCGTATTTTTAGTAGCTACTTTGTTTATAGCAATTGTATCAAGACGTTACTTGGTTACAACACTTTTGTGTATGTGTGCTTAAATATACCGAAACGATTTGTGATAGAGTTGAATAATTTCGTAGTTACTGGCTTGCGTATACAAGCAACCCACGCTCACAACGACCACACTGCTTACTATTGCACCTATAACCACCCACATAGCATAGAGCAACACACAGTTTTCATTTTGTGGCAAGAAAATTATAATGGCCTTATAATTAAATAAAATTTTGAAAGTTTTAGGTGGACCTACGGTTATCATAAGCCAAAAACTATATGTTATCACGCAAAAGTGACTGATTACCAAATTTTTTGCCTCCATTTCCAGCCACATGCCTTTTAAGCACACATATTTTTTTGTCTTGTGAAATAACAAGTATTAGGGCTTTGCAGTACTACAAAACTAGTTTAGTTTCAGGAGAACCCATGGTTGTCATAAGCCTAAAACTGTATATTAGTACGTCAAATTGACTTGAAACCCGTTTTTTGTCTCTATTTTTGCCTCTCAACCATGTGCATTGTATTATTTTGTGAGACTAAAATGTCAAGGCTTTGCGTCACCATGAAACCAATTCGGTTTTGAAGGACTCATGGTTGTTGTAAGCAAAAAACTGTATATTAGTACATAAAAATGACCTTAAACCTTTTCTGCTTCTATTTCCAGCCACATATTTTTTGAAAATACAATTATCCAGCCTTTGCATAACCACAAAATTAGTCTAGTGTCGAAATGGACTTACAATTTGTGAACTAATTAATTACACACTTTGGCCTTTAACCATGTTTCGATATGTATATAATGACTATTTTCAAACACTAAATAGTGTTCATACCGAAATAAAAAATATATCCAGATATTTTACCTTAAATTATTTGGAACATTACAACACTGTTTTTCTGCAAAGTTTTACTTTCGACACTCAGAATTCAACACTCAGTTTCTCTTTTACACAAAGTTGCAGTTTTTCGTTATTATATATAAACCAGAATTATGCACCCAAAAGTTTACAAGTTGCTGTTGTTAACTAGAAACATTGGAATTATGCACGCACACTCGTAATCGTTTATTCGTGTGCCATAGCTTTTAGATTTAAATTTTGATGATTTTATTAGTTCTGATCAGAATCCGCCAAACCCTAGTATATAATATAAGGCAAAAGGTCATTTGACAATATGATGGAGGAATTTGTCAACTCAGTTATCCGCATACAGTGCCGTGTGGGGGTTTCCAACCTTAGCCAGGAAAGCAACAACACCCCCGAGACATGTGCTTCACATGCTCAACCCACCACAAGACAAGTATTTCACCATCACAAGAGTGTCTGTGCAAGGCAAAGTAGACAGCAAACTTGAGTAATTTGCTCTGCACCCCTCCTCCCCCAAAGGCTCACCCCTCTAGAATTTCCTTCATGCCCACGTAAATTTACACTAACTATTCAAACGAGTCCATTTCGCTAAATGATTTTTATTTAGATTTTAGCAATTTTTATTAAAGTTCCATAGTAGAATGCCTAGCACAAAATTAAAAAAGTGTCAGTTTAACGGTGAATTTTGGCTAGCTTTCAGTTTAAACTGTTTATATGTATATGCACAGTCTATATTGGCTGCTAACCCGAGATCTATTACTGCCTATTTAAAACTATTATACACATAAACAAAGCGCAGTTATATTTTGGATGAAATTTTTTGAGAAGCAAAATCACAAAACATGCTTGTGTTCAAGTTGGTCTTAGGTATTACAAAGCTACATAAAAAGTGGGCTTAAAATTTCAAATAAACATGTCTCATACACTTCTCACGTGTTATGTGTTATGCTATCCGATATGCTACTAGCTGTTATGGAATAAAAATACACCTATCAACGGAGAAAAATTTAAATAATTTAAACATTAACACAGTGACATTTTTGAAAATTAAATTTCAAATGTCACTGTGGTCTCAAAATACATTGCAGGAATTATTTAAAGCATAGATACATGTATGAGAGGGGGATGGGGGAGGGGTAACCCCCAACATCGAAGGGTCGGGGGGAGGGTCTCAAAATTTTACAAATTTTTTTAATTTAGGGGCTTTTTGGTCAAAAAAGAGAGGAGGGTCCCCAGATTTTGGTCGGAGAGGCCTCCCAGTAATTTCAGCCCGTTACATGTATGATTGTAAGTAAAACATGAAACGCACGTGGCTGGAGAGGCCAAAAAAATGGTTTTAGGTCATTTTTATGTACTAATATACAGTTTTTTGGCTTACCATAACCATCAGGCTCTCGAAACTGAATTGGTTTTGTGGTGGTGCAAAACCCTGACATTTTTAGATTTACAAAATAAAACAATGAACGTAGTTGATAGGCATAGAGCTAAAAAGAGAGACAGAAAACCGGGTTTCAAGTCAATTTGACGTACTAATATAGTTTTTGGCTTATGACAACCATGGGTTCCCCTGAAACTAAACTAGTTTTGTAGTAGTGCAAAGCCCTAGTATTTGTTGTTTCACAAAACAAAAAAGTATGTGTGGTTAAGAGGTATGCGGCTGTAAATAGAGGCAAAAAATTAGATAATCGGTCACGTTTGTGTGATAACATAGTTTTTGCCTTATGATAACCGTGGGTCTACCTAAAACTTTCAAAATTTTATATAATTATAAAGCCATTATATTTTTCTTGCCACAGAATAAAAACTGCGTGTTGCTCTAAGCAATGTGGGTGGTTATAGGCGCAAAGAGTCAGCAATGTGGTCGTTGTGAGCGTGGGTTGCTAGTATACGCAAGCCAGTAACTACGAAATTATTCAACTTTATCACAAATCGTTTGAGTATATTTAAGCACACATATACAAAAACTTTTTAGCCAAGTAGTGTCTTTATACAATTCCTATAAACAGAGTAGCTGCTAAAAATACGAAAACTCTAAAAAATACAAAAAATCGTCGTTTTGATGAAAGTTTAAGATACCATAGCTCAGCATAGGATGATTTTCGGTCAAAACTATTTCAGCACAATTATACACAAGTTAGTACCTACAAAATATGTAAAAATCAGCGAAATCTATTTTTGAGCTCATCGCGCCAAAGTGCGACTCTACCAAAAATTCACTGATATATACACATATATATATATATATATATATATATATATATATATATATATATATATATATATATATATATATATATATATATATATATATATATATATATATATATATATATATATACACATGACACAGATTACAGACTGCGGACAGCACAACAGAGGAGTGACTCGGCCTCGACTTCACAACGGCGATCCGACAAACCAGAGATAGGGGGGAGGGAGCTGACTGACTGAGGGGCCCAACTGCTACTGACGTTCGAACTCAACTCAACTCACTGGTTTGCCGGTTCGCGCCATTTTTATAGTGTCTCTAGTTCAGTTGGTTCTGATTGGTTAACTCTATTGGTTCAACTCTATCACAAATCGTTTCGGTATATTTAAGCACACATACACAAAAGTGTTGTAGCCAAGTAACGTCTTGATACAATTGCTATAAACAGAGTAGCTATTAAAAATACGAAAACTATATATACAGTTTAACACGGGGGGGGGGTATGGGGGGGTCCGGGACCCCCCCAGATTTTTGACCTTGGTACAAGGGCAAGCGAAATTCGGTACAAGGGCAAGAAAATTTTGAGCCAAGGTACAAGGGATGGAAGATTTTTGCCGCGGTTTAAGGCCAAAAGCAGGAACGATCGTAACCATGGTAGATGGTACATACAATGGTAGTAAAAATTCTGACCCTTTATAAGGACAAAGGCAATAAAAGGCTTAGCTATATTGCAGGGGCAATCCAAATTTTGAGTTTGACCACGGAACAAGTGTAAGACATTTTGAGAAGTCAGGTACAGGGGCCAGGGCGGAAGGACCCAGAGACTTTGTCCGCGGGACAAGGGTAAGACATCTTGAGAAGTCTGGTACAAAGGCCGTGGCAGAGAAACTTTTTTGCGCTTTTTTTAGTGTTATCACTGTTATCTTTTATGAAAGCATACAATGAATGAATGAAAAGGGGGAATTCCCCCCCACCCGAAATTTTTTCCGAGTAATTTTTACACAAGGGTCGCCCCTTTCATTTTTATGGTCTGGTCGGAAAAATTTTCTGATACGTTTCCAATTGACTAAATTTGGCCTGAAAAATCAAAAATTTTTCAGACTTTTTTCTGGGGGCTGCCGCCCCCAGACCCTGCGACTCTGTGGCTTACTATTCCTTGTTATTGTCTTTCATTAAAGCCTATGCATGTATATGGCTTTTTTTTCCTCAAAATTTTGAAACGAGTAGGTCAACCCAGCGGTTTCATTTCTCGGCCGCGAAATTGACCGATTGTTGCCTCAGCCGATCCCCCCGCGTACTTTTGTTTTGTGAAACAATTACTCAAAACTAGTTAGTCAAGGGAACCCATCGAAATCATAAGCCAAAAAACTATTAGTACGTCAAATTGAGCTTGAAACCCGGTTTTCTGTCTCTCTTTTTTGCTCTCTATCTATAAACTACGTTCATTGTTTTATTTTGTAAATCTAAGAAAAAAATTCCGGTTTTGCACCACCGCCAAAAATTCAATTTCGGTTTCGAGAGCCTAATGTGGTTTGTGGTAAGCCGAAAAACTGTATATTAGTACATAAAAATGACCTAAAAACCATTTTTGGCCTCTCCACCACGTGCGTTTCATGTTTTACTTACAATTCATACATGTAACGGGCTCAAATTATGGGAATCTCAAAGCTGACCAGTCTTGGGACCCTCCCTCTTTTGAGCGACCCCTAAATTAAAAAAAAATTTGTAAAATTTTGAGACCCTCCCAGACCCTTCGATTGTTGGGGGTTACCCCTCCCCCCATCCCCCCCTCTCATACATGTATCTATGCTTTAAAATGAGGGAAAATTCCTGCAATGTATTTTGAGACCACAGTGAACATTTGAAATTTAATTTTCAAAAATGTCTCACTGTTTGTTAATGTTTAAATTATTTAAATTTTTCTCCATTAATAGGTGTATTTTTAACCTCCGTGACGGCTCACTAACATATCGGATAGCATAACACAGTAACACGTGAGAAAGTATTATGAGACATGTTTATTTGAAATTTTAAGCCCACTTTTCATGTAGCTTTGTAATACTTAAGACCAATTTGAACACAAGCAAGTTTTGTGATTTTGCTTCTAAAAAGATTTCATCCAAAATATAACTTCACTAAAAAAAATTGTATAATAATTTTAAATAGGCAGTAAAAAATCAGGGGTTAGAAGCCAAATATCCCTAATTTGTAGCTACACGTGGACAGGGTTTAAATTGGAAGCTAGCCAAAATTCACCGTTAAACTGACACTTTTTTAATTTTGTGCTAAGCATTATATTATGGAACTTTAATAAAAATTGCTAAAATCAAAATAAAAATCATTTATTTACACAAATGAACTCGTTTGGATAATTAAGTGTAAATTTACATAGGTAAGAATTTTGGAAAATCTAAAAAGATGAGCTTTTGGGGGAGGAGGGGTGCAGAGCAAATTACTCGAGATTTGCTGTCTATTGCTTTGCCTTGCACAGACACTCTTGTGATGGTGAAATACCTGTCTTGTGAGTGGGTTGAGCATGTGAAGCACATGTCGGGGGAGTTGTTGCTTTCCTCACTAAGGTTGAACCCCCCCGGTAGGCTGTCATCGGATAATTTAAAGTTGAGCAAATTTGTCGTCATAATGACCTTTTACCTTATATTATTGTACTAGGGTTTGGCAGATTTTGATAGGAATTAGATAAAAAGTCCATCAAAATTTAAATCTAAAAGCTATGGCACACGAATAAACAATTACAAGTGTGCGTCCCGCATAATTCCAATGTTTCTAGTTAACAACAGCAACTTGTAAACTTTTTGGTGCATAATTCTGGTTTATATATAATAACGAAAAATTGCAACTTTGTGAAAAAGAGAAACTAACTGTTGAGAAAATTCTGAGTGTCGAATGTTAAACTTTTTAGGAGAAAAACAGTTTTACCATGTTCCAAATAATTTAAGGTAAAATTATCAAGATATATCTTTTATTTCGGTATGAACGCTATTTTCGTGTTTTGAAAATAGTCTATATACATATCGAAACATGGTTAAAGGCCAAATTATAAGTTGATTAACGTTCACAAATTGTAAGTCCATTTCCAGCCACATGCCTTTTAGCAATA
>JASANF010006820.1:0-53817 GCA_030248245.1 Trissonchulus sp. WLG1_4
TGCTGCGTCTCTTACTGTTTCAAGAAAAATGACAAAGTGCTAAGCAAAAATCGTTTGAACCAACACAAACGTAGGATCAGGAATACGGCAAATGAAATCGCAGGTGCGAATATGCAGTCTGGCGTTCAAAAACGCTGCGGCAATCAAGATCGCAGGCATTCCGCGCACTTAAAACGCTGGCGTCTGGTTCAGACATTTGCGTTTTGCGTGCCGCGGCAAGCTGCGTTTTTTTGCCGCAGCGACAAAATCGCCGCGGCAAAATCGCAGCGTGGAGAAATCGCAGCGTGTGATCGGCCTTTAAAGGCCGATTCTTGCACGCTGCGACATTCGACCGCTGCGATTTAACGCGATAACGCACGACGCAGGGTGACTTACGCAGGACGCTGCGTCTGGAACGTTCACTGCCATCTTTGGCAAACTGTTTTGCCAGCGTCTTTACTGTCTTGAATATATGTCAAACAGCTTTGCTAATATTGGTATGAAACCGACACGTGCCGCAGTTCAGCCGTTCCAAAAATTCAAAAAAATCTCAATTTTTCGTCATATTGGGACTAGTTCTCGCAAAATAAGACCAGCTCGCTCATTATATCAGTCAGAAATTTTATGAGCATATATTAACACATAATGATATATTTTATTAAGCTTTATTTGCTACATATCTTGCTTATTCTGGGATCTGGCCAAAAAATGTTGATTTTTCAATTATAAAATAGGCAAAATAAACTTACTTGAAATGAATTTTAAATTCAAAATTTTATATTTTTTTACCCAACAGATGGCTATTAAACAGTTTTCCCCACAAAAAACATCACCTTTCAGGCATAAATACGGCGTTATGATAAATTCTAATGCCTCAAATCCTAGTTCAAAACTTCCCTAATGCTCAGAGCCAAGCTCACGCTAACGGGCAATTTCGGTTTTAAATTTTA
Organism: Trissonchulus sp. WLG1_4; assembly: GCA_030248245.1. Classification (NCBI taxonomy): domain Eukaryota; kingdom Metazoa; phylum Nematoda; class Enoplea; order Enoplida; family Ironidae; genus Trissonchulus; species Trissonchulus sp. WLG1_4. The sequence continues at coordinate 930 of JASANF010006820.1, forward strand.
GCTTTATTTAATATTCCACAGTAACAAATGTCCTTTTATTTGATGCAGGAAACTAAGGCCCGTATTCACATACTAAGTGTAACGCTTAAACTTAGTTTTTACACTTAGTGTTAGCGCTTATAAGCGCTAAGTGTTATTCACAAACTTGAAGTTCTACCATGCTAAACATACTTGAGGGGGCGCTCCGGGAATCAAGGTATTGGGCCATAACTTTTTTCAGCTAACGAATTCGGACATGTGTCAAGAAGCAAAGTTACTCAGAATGATGTGGGCTTTTATTTGATACCAATATCAAAATATTTGGAAAATTGCCAAATTTTATAGTTTTTACTGGCAAACTGCCAAATGGGTGAACATAGAGCAAAAAATTATTAAAAAGTCATCTATTCACATCATTATACACAAAATAGCAGTCGAAAAATGTTTGAAACGGCAAGAATAATTTTTAAAGGCCGATTCACACGCTGCGATTTTCCTGCGATTCTGCCGCAGCGTTTTTGCCGCTGCGGCAAAACGCAGCTTGCCGCAAGCAAAACGCAATGTCTGAACAGACGCAGCGTTTTTAGTGCGGAATGCCTGCGTCTTGAATTTGCCGCAGCGTTTTAAACGCCAGACTGCAATTCGACCTGCGATTTCATTGCGTTTTGATGCTACGTTTGTGTTGGTTTAAACAATTTTTGCTTAGCACTTTGTCATTTTTTTGAATCATTCAAGACGCAGCAAACTGACCTGCGAGACGCACTAAGTCCGCAAAGCTTGTTCAGACGGTGCGTTTCGCTTGCGACACCCTGCGGCTTGCGTTTTGCGTCAAAATCGCAGCGGCAAAAACGCACCGTGTGAATCGGCCTTAAGGCCGATTCACACGCTGCGATTTTACTGCGATTTTGCCGCAGCGTTTTTGCCGCTGCGGCAAAACGCAGTGTCTGAACAGACGCAGCGATTTCAATGCAGAATGCATGCGTCTTGATTTTTTCCGCAGCGTTTTAAACGCCAGCCTGCAATTCGGTTTGCGATTTCAGTGCGTTTTGATGCTGCGGACGTGTTGGTTTCAACAATATTAGCAAAGCTGTTTGTCATATTTTTAAAACAGTAAAGACGCAGTAAAACAGTTTGCGAGACGCAACGTTTGTTCAGACGCTGCGTTTTGCGTGCGACACCCTGCGTCTTGCGTTTCGCGTCAAAATCGCAGCGGCAAAATCGCAGCGTGTGAATCGGCCTTTAAGGCCGATTCACACGCTGCGATTTTACTGCGATTTTGCCGCAGCGATTTTGTCGCTGCGGCAAAACACAGCTTGCCGCACGCAAAACGCAATGTCTGAACAGACGCAGCGTTTTTAGTGCGGAATGCCTGCGTCTTGCCGCAGCGTTTTAAACGCCAGACTGCAATTCGACCTGCGATTTCATTGCGTTTTGATGCTACGTTTGTGTTGGTTTAAACAATTTTTGCTTAGCACTTTGTCATTTTTTTGAAACAGTAAAGACGCAGCAAACTGACCTGCGAGACGCACTAAAGCCGCAAAGCTTGTTCAGACGGTGCGTTTCGCTTGCGACACCCTGCGGCTTGCGTTTTGCGTCAAAATCGCAGCGGCAAAAACGCACCGTGTGAATCGGCCTTTACGTCCATTTTTGCCGGCAAACCGGCTTCTACCAAAAACTGTGTTTGATTTGGTAAATTTTTAACATTATCTAAAAAAGTGTGTAACATTGCTTAGCTACCTAAACTGTTTTTACTACGGTCTTGGGTTCCCAAAATTCTGCAAAGTTTCAGCGCAATCGGGCAACGCTACGCAAAGTTGCTGGCTCAAAAAAATTATACTGAGCAGTGCTCACGGTAATTTTCGGCATTCGATATCTCTTTGCTGCTTCATCCGATTTGGCTAAAATTTAGCATGAAGATAGCCTATTGTGCGCAGTTGAACATTTTTTATTTTTTTGAACTAATGATTTAGACCATGATACCACTGCTTTTAGTGCTGGGAGACCAACCTCGAAAATACAAAAATTCTAATTTTAAAAAAATCGCGCTAAATAGTCAAAAACAATAATAATGTTCAACTAGAGGAACGCAAGGGCTAAATTTTGATATATGAACCATGAGTTTAAGATAAACATGCCTTTAGTTATCGCTTGCCAAATATTCACTCACGCGCAGTGATCTTGCAGTCACGTGACGTTATAACGTGATTTACAATTTTTACACAAAGGTTATTTCATACCATACTAATTACTTATTTAGTAATATTTTAGTTTTATCAACTTTTAGTTGACTTTTGAAGCAACTTCCGATTCCCGGAGCGCCCCCGCTTAGCGTTTGTTTGTGGATAACACACAATAAGTATGTGAATACGGGCCTAAGACTAATGTTTTGCGCACCCACAACTGATAAGCGTGAGCATTAAGCCTCAGCCTAAGCACTAAGCCTAAGCCTGGGGCCGTATTCTCAAAATTACCTGCAGGTAAAGATAGGCTAACCTTAGGCCGTGTTTACATTGAGCTTTTTTTCAGCTGCTCGAGCAGCTGAAAAAAAGCTGCAGCTTTTTTTTCGCCGTTTCCGGCTTTTTTTCAGCTGCTTGAGCAGCTGAGAAAAAGCTCGAGCAGCTGAAAAAAAGCCGGAAATGGAGAAAAAAAGCTAAAGCTTTTTTCAGCTGCTCCAGAAAATTTTGCTTCGTCACTTTCCGGCCAACGTTCGTCACTTTTCGCGAAGGTTCGTCACCTTTTGCCGACGAAGCGGTTTGACGTTGGCAAATTGTGTCAAACCTGATTTTTTAGGTTCAGGGCACTCTGATAGACTTCTGCATGCAATACACACAAAAAAAATTTGCTTCGTCATTTTGCGGCCAACGTTCGTCACTTTTCGCGAAGGTTCGTCACCTTTTGCCGACGAAGCGATTTGACGTTGACAAATTGTGTCAAACATGATTTTTAGCTTCAGGGCACTCTAATAGACTTCCGCACGCAATAACCACAAAAATTTTGCTTTGTCACTTCCGGCCAACGTTCGTCATTTTTCGCGAAGGTTCGTCACCTTTTGCCGACGAAGCGATTTGACGTTGACAAATTGTGTCAAACATGATTTTAACCTTCAGGGCACTCTAATAGACTTCCGCACGCAATAACCACAAAAATTTGCTTCGTCACTTTCCGGCCAACGTTCGTCACTTTTCGCGAAGGTTCGTCACCTTTTGCCGACGAAGCGATTTGACGTTGACAAATTGTGTCAATCATGATTTTTATCTCCAGGCCACTCTGATAGGCTTCCGCATGCAATAAACACAAAAATTTTGCTTCGTCACTTTCCGGCCAACGTTCGTCACTTTTCGCGAAGGTTCGTCACCTTTTGCCGACGAAGCGATTTGACGTTGACAAATTGTGTCAATCATGATTTTTAGCTTCAGGGCACTCTAATAGACTTCCGCATGCAATAAACACAAAAATTTTGCTTCGTCACTTTCCGGCCAACGTTCGTCACTTTTCGCGAAGGTTTGTCACCTTTTGCCGACGAAGCGATTTGACGTTGACAAATTGTGTCAATCATGATTTTTAACTTCAGGGCACTCTAATAGACTTCCGCATGCAATAAACACAAAAATTTTGCTTCGTCACTTTCCGGCCAACGTTCGTCACTTTTTGCGAACGACGAAGCTCGTCGTACGCCGACGAAGAGGGAACTTTTTTGTGCACAGTACTGTACTTTACTTTCATTTGGTAATTTGGCGTTTAAACAAGAGAAATTAACAGGTTATAATTAAAAACCTAAAAAACTGGCAATAGTACAAGAGAATATATACTACTTTCCACTTCAAGAAGACCTCAAAGACACAAAAGTCCGACTATTAGGCCCGAATTCCAGAATTCGATCAAGAAACTGTCTGTATGCACATTTGTGTGAATAATAAACGTCTTTTTGCACTACCATGAGTAGCTACTAGGTTTTTTGACATCACCAGACCATTTTCAAAAAGTGGGTTTTTTGGGTTAAAATATGCAGTTAGAGGTAAAAATAGTGGACCTGTCTTTTAAGAAGAGCACCTTGGGTGCTCCTATTTCATTTTTTGGATTTTCTGAGATACGACCCAGTGGCGTATTTAGGGGGGACTGGGTGTGCGGCAGCCCCCCTTTGCGGTCTGAGCACCCCACTTAGAGGGTACTGTAGCGCCCCCCCTTTACGAAAATTTAAAAGATGACATTCTGACAAAGATGATTCTGATAGGTATCTAGTAGACAAATTCTACCTTCACAATCCAAAAAATCTCCAAAAATTGGTTGTCCGCTTTTTTGTTGTAATTTTTCGGCTGCTCAAAAATACTTTTATTCGGACGCAAAACGTCGTTTTTTGTCGTCTTGGCCCATACCCCGGCACACCTTACGAAACCTGTTTTGGTGATGTTTCACCAAAACTTGGCATTTTTTGCAATATTTAGGTTTTAGCTGCTGCGTAACACTTAAATCCAAGAAAGATTGACGCAGGTGGTGTTTGTCCACCGTTTCTAACGTAATAAGCGCAAAAATTTGTTGTTAATGCTTTTAAATACGGAAAAAATGCATATTTGGGCAGAAGTCATTTCTGCCAAAAAGGGTCGATTTTTGAAGAATCATTGTGAGTCACATGGGTGTCGGAGAAACAGGTTTTTAGTCCATACTGCAGCCTAAGAGTTGTAGAACACGATGAAATTATTGTTTATACTAACTTTTCATGATCTGCTACGGACAATAATGGCCGGCAGTGATTTTACTAACAGATAGGAACATCGGCTGTAAGGTTTTGTATAGTTGCAGCATTATTGTAAAGCCGATGGCATTTAGAAATAAAATTCGTTCGATCGTTCGTTCGTTCACTGCTAATTGAACAACCAGAAAAAGTGATAGGGTTTTTCCCCGCATTAGGGTTTTTTCCCCGCATAGGGTTTTTTCCCCAGAGGTTTCGAGGCTTATTACTCAGAAACGTGAGTAGTTAGAATCCATTTTATTAGTGCAACAGTTAGGCGAAAGATGGCCGTTAGAACAGCCGCGAGCATTAATGGATCCGATTTATGCGGAGCACAGGACGACCCGAAAAGTTGAAAATAGGGTTTTTCTCCGCACCACTATACGGACTAGAAATTTAGTGGCTGGGGTGGGCGACACCGGAACGCCAGTAATTTCGGGCCTTTGTGGCTCCCTACAGCCAGGCACGTGAACACTAACACATGTATATATATAAGGTACCACCTATTGCCTGCTGTTTCGCCACAGAGCAGCTCTCTCGACCTTCAGAAGGTTCAGTACAGTTTGTGCAATTTCCAAACTTCTCTTTAACCGTGAGGGTGGTTAAAAATGGGGGAAAATAGTGGACCTATTTTTTTAGTAGAGCACCTTAATTTCGCCTGAAAACTTTGAAAACAGCTAAAAAGTTGCGATAACGCTTCAGGTGCAGATACATGCAAACTTCTCAGTTTATCGCTACTTTTTACGCCATCGACCCTCAGTGGGAGGTACCGTAAGTGAGTGTGACTGGTCGTGACGGACTTAATATATTTTACTTTCATTCGGTTATTTGACGTTTAAACAAGAGAAATAACAGCTTATAATTAAAAACATATAAAAAACTGGTAATAGTACGAGAAAATATATACTACTTTCCACTCCAAAAAGACCTCAAAACGACAAAGTCCGACTATTAGGCCCGTATTCCAGAATTCGATCGAGAAAGTGTTTGTATTTAGTATGCGCATTTGTCTTAATAATAAACGTCTTTTGCACTACCATGCGTCTTTTGGAGTAGCTACTAGGTTTTTCGACATCACCAGACCATTTTCAAAAAGTGGGTTTTTTGGGTTACATGCAGTTGGGGGTAAAAATAGTGGACCTTTTTTTGAGTAGAGCACCTTGAGTGAAGCATTTTTGCTTCAAGAACCCCTATTTTTTTACCATCCTCTCGACTACAGAGTTGCTCGGAAACAACACAAGTCGATCCCAACCTACGAAGGTCGGGCGGATCACTGTGGCAAAACAGCTGGCTTTAAATATATACAGTTACATGCAAACTAACAATTATGTATATAATGCCTGGCTGTGGGGGCCACTAAGTAATCCGAGGTTCACGCGGGAGGAGCGGAAGGCCCGGTTTTGCTGGCTATCCCATGTCGCCTACCCCCGTCACAAGATTCCGATGTCCCATTATACTAGGACAGGTTATGTTCCTATTCTTATCCCCCTTTTTTATGTTTATGGTTAGGCTTGGATGATTGTTGCATGCGTGTGAGCTTGGGCTATCTTGTGACTGGGGCTCTCCTTGCAAGCCTTTTGGCCTTGGCGCAAGCGACTGAGCTCAGGGGAATCCCAAACGTTTTTTTGTTTGTGTAGCATTTCTTTTATATAATAAAGCATTCAAAACTTACTCGAAAATCACGATAGAGTCTTTCTTTATTGTGGTCTCAGCACTCACCGTTTCTTTAGTTCTTAGGGACGTGCCAGGAATCACTTTGGGTTGTAATCGAATCAAGCGTGAACTAATCATAAGCTCTCAGAATGCGTCAACTAGTTTGTCGATACTATTACTAAAGTCTGACCAAAAAAGGTTGAGTCACTTAATGTTTTGCTTGTTGCATAAAAATGGTAAGAGATAGCCCCAACAAAGTATATATATTCTTAACCATTGGGACGAGTAGAATTCCATAGTGACCATCACTGGTCACTACTGGTCACTCTGACGCAAAAGTTACTGTACGCCTACCAAATTCACAAGCATCATTCATAATATATTGTAGGTTTATGTCCAGCAGACAAACTTTCGAATGAGCTATTGATGTCCACTCAATGTCCGCTCAGTGTCCATTTATTAACTGTCGAAGAAAAAGTGCTTTTTTGTTACTAAAACAATTCTTGAATACTTTCACGGTCCAATTTTCCTGTCATAGTGTGGAAAATAACGGGGGCTATTTGTTCCGACTCCTTATTTTACTGTATTGTACTGTAGCTGAATTTACATAACATAATTTTAACTTTTAATACAGTTATAGCAGTAGTGGTCACTCCACCAATAGTACACACTGTACTCAGTAATGTTCATAGTTTATAAAGGGGATTTTGCACGTCGCCGCTGCGTCCGGATAGCCGAGTGGTCGGAGGCGCTACTCACCAACGGATGGGTTGAGGGTTCGATCCCCAACGGGTAATGTTGTTTTTCTTTTTTCTTTTTTCAGTTTAACATGTTTTATTGCACTACTTACATAATTAAAGCATTCTATGAATTTGAACTTGTTATTTTTTAAACCAGTTTGTGTTTTTAACAGTTCTACACAGAAACATTGTAGCTATGTTTTCTGCATAAATATATGTGTAAAAGTTTTAAAATAACAAGTTCAAATTCATAGAATGCTTTAATTATGTAAGTAGTGCAATAAAACATGTTAAACTAAAAAAGAAAAAAGAAAAACAGCATTACCCGTTGGGGATCGAACCCTCGACCCATCCGTTGGTGAGTAGCGCCTCCGACCACTCGGCTATCCGGACGCAGCGGCGACGTGCAAAATCCCCTTTATAAACTATGAACATTACTGAGTACAGTGTGTAATGTTGGTGGAGTGACCACTACTGCTATGATTGTATTAAAACTTGAAATTACGTTAAAAATTATTAATTCGTATGTTAAATAGCACTTTTAGTCAAAAATAGCATAATTTTTGCAAAAATATTGCTCAACTAATTTTTTTGAAAATTCACTCTATTTTGCAGTGAGTTAAAATTGAGGTAGTTGAACTATTATTGACTGAAAATTGCTGATTAAGTGCAGATCAACATTTAACAAATATGTTGTAATCAAGGTTTAAGCGTTATTTGTGATCAGTTTTGTGTAGTCAGGCACTAAAGACAGTTGGTGCAACTATTTGGGAAATGACCAATGGTCAGTCACCAGTGAAACAAGTGAACCGTTTTTGAAATTAAGCAGTAGTAGCAATTCTTGCAGCTTCAGATAGGTTACAAGATTCATATCTGCAACCTGTGAAAAACATCTCGATTTGCCCCCCTAGTGGTCAAGTGGTCAGTTTACCGGGTGCACTAAATTCAGCTACAGTACAATACAGTAAAATAAGGAGTCGGAACAAATAGCCCGCGTTGTTTTGCACACGATGACAGGAAAATTGGACCGTGAAAGTATTCAAGAATTGTTTTAGTAACAAAAAAGCACTTTTTCTTCGACAGTTAATAAGTGGACACTGAGTGGACATTGAGTGGACATCAATAGTTCATTCGAAAGTTTGTCTGCTGGACATAAACCTACAATATATTATGAATGATGGTGAATTTGGTAGGCGTACAGTAACTTTTTCGTCAGAGTGACCAGTAGTCACCAGTGATGGTCACTATGAAATTCTACTCGTCCTAAGGGTCAAGAATATATATACTTTGTTGGGGTTATCTCTTACCATTTTTATGCAACAAGCAAAACATTAAGTGACTCAACCTTTTTTGGTCAGACTTTAGTTTAAGTAGTTCAAGCAGTTTTAGAAGTTTAAGTAGCTTAGTGGCGGCTATCGGCTATCGGCTCGAAGGTCCTCTGTTGTTAATGAAAATTTTAGTTGAAAATGATTAATGAAAGAACCCTTATTTTATTTTGTGGATTTTCTGAGATATGACCCACCGAAATCTGAACCCTCAGTGAGGAGGTTTTCGCAATGTGTTTAAATGGAGCCAGAATATTGCTTACATTTTTCTGGAATCAAAACAAAGGGCCTATTCCTTTACCGGATTAAAGGGTTAATTGTAATCCGACTGAACGGTTTAAAAATGATGCTGAAAAAAAGCGATTCCAAAACCTCAGGATTAAACGGACTTAACAGTAGGGCAAAAAAGTCAACCCATTTTCATTTCAGTTAAAGTTAAAGTTAAAGTTAGGCAAAAGGCCTAGTTTTAGTTAAAGTTAAAGTTAAAGTTAGACCACTAACTTTTTTCAAAGTTAAAGTTAAAGTTTGATCTCCGTTTTCGTTAAAGTTAAAGTTAAAGTATGACCACTAACTTTTTTAAAAGTTAAAGTTAAAGTAATACCCCTAACTTTTTTAAATAAAGTTAGATTAAGATCCAAAACTTTTTTAGTTAAAGTTATAGAGAGTTGTTTTAGACAGATAAATATATTTTTCAGCTTTATACATAACCACACTGTGTAACTTTAGTGAATACACATTAATGGGTGAGCCGAGAGTTGGGAATGCCATAAAACTTTTTGGAAACTTCCGCAAGCTACTAGAGGTAGTTTTCCGGAAGTTTCCAGACTTGACCGGAAAACAGGCTTAAAAAGTTTCCAAGCTGGATGAAAATTTCTAATAAATTGTTTTTAAAAAAATGACCCCAGTGGTTACTGTATTCCGTGGGTGTCAATTGGGTTCATGGTGACAAAAATAAAACCCGGATTTCAAGGGCGAACGGTGGTGGGAAGGGGATATGGGGGATGGGATATATCCTCTCTTTTGCCCGGAGCAAAAGAAAATGTTTCGGAGCCGCTTACCAAAAATAGCCGGAGAGTGATGAAATTCGGCCTCAAAATTAAAATTTTTTCTCCGGAGGCTGCTCGCGATGGTGCAACTTTTTACAAATTCTCAAATTTGAGCGCTTATAACTAAAAAACGGTGCGTCTTAGACCCCTAATCGCGAATCATGTTTTGTTCACCATTCATTTCTCTATCGAATGGTGGTTTCGCGATTTTCCTACGATGTACGTACTCGAGCAATGGCCAAAAAACTAGAGCGTGTCAGAGTCCGGCTGCCTAGTCAGGGAAAGTCCCGGCATGAAAGGGTTAAGTAAAGCAGTTATCGTTATGGGCAAAGCAAACAAAGGGCGTACTCACGGCATGGGGGAGTGGGAATCGGGATAATTCCCCCGAATTTTTTTCTGACTGAAATTGAGTCACCCCTTTTGTTTTCATAGTCTGGCCGGAAAAAAGATTCGATACGTCTCCAATTGACCAAATTTAGCCAGAAAATCAAAACTTCCCTCAATTTTTTCTGGAGGCTGCCGCTCCCAGACCCCTGCAGTTTTGTAGGTTACTGATTTTTTGTTTGTTAACTCTAATCAAACGCGAAAGTATTAAAATTGCTAAAAATACAGTTTAACTCATTACGAAAATTCGAGAAGTCACTCATCACCCCAATTTTTTTCTGGGTAAGCCACTGTTTTCAAGACGTAATTCTTCGAAAACAGCATAGCCGACGTCCGAGCACCAGTCATAACGCAATTCGTAAATCTAGTAAAAAAGTCAAATAAGGTAGAATAAGTTTATGCCGTATCCCCCCCTTTTTGGAGGTCACGACTCACGGTCCGCCCCTGCCGAAACGTGGGGTCTCCTCCACATTTAAGGGTATACGGTTGGGGTAACTGTTGGGGAATAATTGTATGTGTTCAGGAGTTTGTTGGCGGCAGTACTAAACTTTGTAAAAGTTCGTATGTGGCAAAAGCATAAATTCACTCAAAAAGTTTGCACGAAAATTGTGCTTGTAGGGGAGATAATGGTCGCAGCATGTAAACGCTTCTAGGGGCCAATTCCTTTACCGGATTAAACGGACTGGACTTATTTTAGTCCGCGGTTTTGGAACGGCAAGTCGGACTAAACGGACTAAACGGTTTAAGATAAGTCTGCGGCGTAATTTTAGTCCGAACCCATTCCTAAACTACCACCGGATTAAACTCTCAGCTGGACTAAAATTAGTCCGATTAAACAAGCAGGCCCCAAAAGGGGGCAAGGTTCCTTCGCTGAGTGAAAATTCTGCTTAATTTACCCAGGAGAATTCAGCTTCGCCCTAATACCTGAGTACAGTTAATTTATTTAGTTTCGATGCTTAGGCGTTGATCTCACACACTATGTATACATTCAACAGTTTTGTCGAAAACACATGCCATAATTACCGCAAACTGCTTGTGATTTCAATGACGCAATCGCTTTTACTCGACATGAAAATCTCCCGTCAAAACAGTTTTTGCTGACAAAAGCGGTGTAAATTTTTTGCAAAAAAGTCAATGAATGCGTGTCGAACCCTCGAAGTTTATATCAACTAATTCTAGACTAGCGCTTCTGACCACTCGACCACCCCAGTTTGATGATAAGTTTTGTTTAGTTTTGACTATGTAGAAAGGAAGTACAAAACAAACATCAGACTAGACGATCACGTGATAAGTATATGTATCGAGTTGGAAAAATTACGGAGCGAAAGTTTTTTAAATCACAAAATTTTATTAAAATGACAACTTAATACTTAGGCAAAAGTATTATTAACCATTATTTCATTAAAAATAGTAAACAAAAAGCCTGTCTTCAAAAAAAGAGCAGTCGGTTCCCATACTGACTTTACGTGTTAATCATATGCACTGGATAACATGTGGCTGCTACTTTTACACTATGCAGAGTTGATTTCAAAACAATAGTTCCTTCTCTAGAAGGAACAAAAATTTCCGTTCCTAAACCGGATTTAAATAAGTCCCTTTAGTCCACTCACTGCATTTTACATGGAGTTTTAGTCCGCGTTCTGTTACGCGGATTAAACGGACTTAACTTCCCGGTGCCCTCCAATTATTTGTTTGCTACTTATGACTATCTTAACCGATTTGGACGATCTATATATCAAATTGTAGTTGAATAATTGGGCTATTTTATGGTGTATTTTAATTATCTGTTTAAAAAAACGTATTCCAAAAAATCTTCGTCAAAATTGCTTTTTTTGGTCAATTGTTAACAAATTCTTGTCAAAAATTTAAAATTGTTTTGATTTTGGATATGTTATTTTATCAAAAAATTTCAAAAAAATTTTTCAATCAATTTACTCTAGTCGGATTCGAAAGCCAACCATGCGTCGTCAAGGCGAACGCGTTAACCACTGGGCTACGCCAGCCTGAAGGGACCTATGCTAAATAGTCTTTATATATATAATGGATATTAAGAAATTAGTATATTAACATTTGCAGCTAGTTTTTCGCATTATGTGCCGCTGCAAATAAATTTTTTATATTGCGAAAACGCTGTATTCAAACAGCGAGTTAATGGTCAACTTCAACTGCTCAGCCAATCAGAGGACAGTTTGTAGGCGGAGACAAATCTGATTGGCTGGTGCGAAAAAACATTATAGTTGCACCAGAAATCCAAATTTATCAGTGTCGGGAAGTTTAAGTTTAGGAATGAAACCGGACTAAATTAAGTCCGACTAAATTTAGTCCGATTATAAATTTGGTCCATTCCAAAACTACCGGATTAAACAGTTGAGCGCGAAAAATTAAGTCCAGCTTGATCGGACTAAACAGACTTAAAAATCAGCGCGCTAGCTGTTAAGTCCGTTTAATCCGGAGGTTTTGGAATGGCTTTTTTCAGCATAATTTTTAAACCGTTTAGTCCGATTATAATTAACCCTTTAATCCGGTAAAGGAATAGGCCCTAGGCCACAAACGTGTATCACACTCTTCCTATTATCTACTTTTGACAGGGGTAATGTGAAGCAGCTGACTACAAATCAGCTGTTTGTTTATGTCTAGAAAGAACCATCTTGGATCATCATACACTTCCAACATCAGTGGCAAACCCAGAAAATATTTCGAGGGGGAATGAATTTGATTTTTCGTAATGAGTTAAAATGCACTTTCAAGCAATTTTTTTTTTAGCGGACCATAAAAATTAGAGGGGGGACCCTAGTGTAAAAAATCACTGGGAAAAAATTTCGGGGGGGGGGGGAGAATTAGAACCTTCCCCCCTGGGTACGCCTTTGCCCAACATAAGATCAAGTGGTGACATCAAGCCTTACAGTTATAGGCAAGTTTGGTATCAATTCAATCACGCAATCGCATATTTTGACAAGAAAATCTAAGATCACAACAGTTTTTGCTGACAAAAGTTGCGTAAATTTTTAGCAAAAAACTGAGCACATTATGTATGTGGGTCGAACCCTCGAAGTATCAACAACTTGTGGACTAGCGCTTTTGACCACTCGACAACGCTAATTCGATGGGTAGCGATGCTTACTTATAACTATGTAGAAGGAAAGTACAAAACAGACATCAGACTAGACGATCAAGTGATTAGCATGTGTATTGAGTTTAAAAAAATACCAAACAAAAGTTCTTATAATCACAAATTTTTGACAACTCAATAGTCAACTTCGCGTGTTAATTATATTCGCTGTGGCTGCTACTTTTACATTATGCAGTTGCAGAGTTTATTCTCTAGAAGGTTTACCACTACACTACTTCAACAATACAATCATATGAGCCACTTACGATATGTTGTGAATGCGTTAAGCTGAGCGGTCTCCAGTAAAAATAGGTACCACGACCAAAAATTACGGTTGTTTACAGCGTCGGAAGAAAAAAATTAAATTTGACAATAATTTTGGTTAATTAAAACATCAATTAAAATATTTCTTAAATTATCTTACCGTAAATAAAAAAGTTATAAAAAAGTATAGATTCAAAATTTTGAATAAAAGTTATAATTTAAGTTAAAGTTAAGAAATTGGCGGAATTTAAGTTAAAGTTAAAGTATGGGTGCTTGAATTTAAATTAAGTTAAAGTTAAAGTAAGACCTTTAACTTTTTTGAAGTTAAAGTTAAAGTTAAAGTAAGACCCCTAACTTTTTTAATTTTAGTTAAAGTTAAAGTTTAACTTTTTTGCCCTACTTAACAGCTAGCGCGCTGATTTTTAAGTCCGTTTAGTCCGATCTAGCTGGACTTAATTTTTCGCGCTAAACCGTTAAGTCCGGTAGTTTAGTAATGGCCCAAATTTATAATCGGACTAAATTTAGTCGGACTTAATTTAGTCCGGTATCATTCCTAAACTTAATCTACCCAACACTCCTAAATTTGGATTTCTTCTGCAACTATGGTTTTTTCGCACTAACCAATCAGTTTTGTCTCCGCCTACAAACTCTACTCTGATTGACTGAGCAGTTGAAGTTGACCATTTACTCACTGTTTGAGTACAGCGTTTTCGCAATATATATAAAAAATGTATTTGCAGCTGCACATAATGCAAAAAAACTAGCTGCGAATGACAATATATTAGTTGTTTAATCTCCATTGTATATAAAGACTATTAGCACGTATATACTACTTCCGGACAGCGTAACCGAGTGGTTAGTGCGTTCGCCTTGGCCACGAGTGGTGGATGGTTCAAATTCGACTTAAGGTAGCGCTCAGCAACAAAACTCATGTTTGGCGCTCAGCTCATGCAATAAATATCAATACCACTTTAATCGTATATCAAAGAGACATCAAAAAAACCTATTTACAATACAGTTTAGCACTTTAATGTGAATGTGTCAAATTTTATGACCATGTCGAGTTTCCTATTCACACAAACTTTGTTTTTGACCTAGCTCAGCGAAACTTCAACCGATTTTGATGATCTTGGTATCAATAGAAAGATTTCTCAAAAATCTAGACGTGATTGATCTTCGATTTTTCATTTTTTCAAAAATCAGTCGTGTTTGAGCAACTACAAAGAGTGCTGCGGGCCAAAATTTAAAAATCGAAAAACTTTCACGTTTGCATTTATATTCTTTCTTTCATTGTGCAAATTTCCAACTCAATCGCAAACGGCAGCTGGGACCCAGGTCCAAAAAAAGTAGTCGATTTCGCTACGCAAAAATGTAAGGTTTGCCCACACGTTTCACTTTTTCAAAAGTTAGACCTTTCCTAGGACTGCATATTTCCGTTGAAAAAGCATATACTCAATTTTTTAAGAAATTAAATCAAAAATTTGACATTTTCGAAGATTTATCAGCTTTATAGGTTTTTCATTTTGGATTTGCTATTTTCACGGCTAAATAACTCAGCAAAACTTCAACGTATTCTTAAGTTTAATACATCAATTTAAAGCTAAGAAACCGCATATTTCAATGATATGTGTAATCATTTTATATGGAAACAAAAATTTTGTTGCTACGGCTACAAAATTGTCCAAAAAATGTAAAAAAATTTTTATCACAATATGCACATCAAATGAAAGCTATTTTCATTTTGAACAACTTTCTTTCAAGACATTATGGTCAAAAATGCCGCTGAAAAAAATTAAACGCCAAAGTCGGTACCCTGAGCGCCACCTTAAGTAAATCAGTAAAAACTTGTTTTCGAATTATTTTAATTAAAATACCATATCCAAAATCTTTTTAAACCCTGCATGCTCAAAGGATTAATATGACTTGTAACATAATCAACTACCAAATACGAGAATTTGTCGGAAATTGATCACAAAAAATTATTTTGACAGATTTTTTGGAACACATTTTTCAAACAGAATTAAAATACACTATAAAATAGCCCAATTATTCAGCTATAATTTGATATATGGTTCGTCCAAATCCGTTAAGGTAGGGATAACTAGCAAGAGATTGGGGGCACCTGGAAGTTAAGTCCGTTTAATCTGCGTAGCAAAACGCGGACTAAAATTCCATGTAAAATGCAGCGAGTGGACTAAACGGACTTATTTAAATCAGGTTTAGGAACGGAAATTTTTTAATCGGACTAATTTTAGTCCAGCTGAGAGTTTAATCCGGTGGTAGTTTAGGAACGGGATCGGACTAAAATTAAGCTGCAGACTTATTTTAAACCGTTTACTCCGTTTAGTCCGACTTGTCAGACCAAAACCTCGGACTAAAATAAGTCCAATCCGTTTAATCCGGTAAAGGAATAGACCCAAAGGCACGTTGACCCCGTGACTTTAGAAAAATTGGCCAAATTCACCAGAAACGTCCAATTTTTGACCGATTTCAAACTGGGCCTCAATTTAGGCTTGGGCTTAGGTTTAGGGCTTAGGCTTAGTATGTATGGGGCTTAGGCTTAGGCTTAGTATGTATGGGGCTCAGGCTTAGGCTTAGGTTCAGGCTTAAGGTACTGAAAAAAATAGAAATTTTCAAAAAATCCTGCCAGCTGAGCCTAGACGATGCCTTAAAACATCATAACGCACTCAAAACAATCCAAAAACAAAAAGTATACACCATTTGTGGCTTCAAAATTATTTGGCCTACGTTAACTTTCCAAAATAGTGAAAATGCAATTTTTAAGGGGTCATAGCTCAGAAAATACAAATTTATGTGTAATATATATAGGTATTGGAATGATACCGCATAGCCAATATAAAGTCAAACAGTTGAGACTCGAAAGCACTTTAATTTGCAAAACGCATTAGGTACAAGCAAGCAAACCCCTTTACTGCCAGAAATCACGCCACAAGACAGCAGAAACCTAGATAATGGCTGCCACTAGGATTGCGTTCCAAATTCAGAACATTATATTCCCTAAATATCACAACAATTTCTAGACGTTTCCGGAAGTGTAGATACATGCAGGAACATGTAGTTAGTCAATTCTAATTGATTTAATATAGGAGTGCTTAGTTAGTCATTACAGTTTTCCTCCCCTTTCAAAAAAATTGTGATTTCGAAATTGAAATATATATTAAGCTACAACTTTAAATTATTACGGTGTCAAAGCAAAGCAATCAAAGAAAATCTATAAGCAAATAAATGTCAACACACTCAAGCGGCAAAATTACTAAAATTATGCAATAAAGGCAAAAACAAAACCTGCATACTGAACCAAACATAAAACTACAAAAGTAAACCAGCACAAACAACAAAATATGACAACATAGCAATCAAACAGACAAACAAGCAAAAGCACACAAGAGCAAGACCACAGTAACAATTTAACACAACAAACCGTTGAACTAGCCAAGAATATGTAGGCAGCAACAAGAACAGGACAGTAAAACAAAAGCCAGCCAACTTATAAACACACAAGCTAGTACAGGCGGCAAAAAGCAGTTCAATATAAAAAACAAAAATACATTGCAATTGCACAAATTACACCCTATAGGTGTTTTGGGGGCGTAAACCCAATAGATTCAAAATACAAAGCCAAAACAGAATTATGGCCATACAGAACAATAAGCATGGAAAGTCACGAAATGCAGCCGTGATTAGATGCACTCAGGAGGTCAGAACATCTCAGATAACAACTAATCAAGGCTAACAATTCAGGCCTTTCCATGCATCACATGGTTTTGACAAAATCCTCAAACAACTGTCCCAACAGCCTTGCACCGCCATCATTCACGTGCAAGTCTACAGTAGCACCACGCTTGCGAAACAAAGAGTGATTGTCAAAAGTTTTATAACAATCCAGCAACGACACTTTCTTACCCTGGCCAGCTAATTCTGTCACTAAATCGCGAATAGCACAGTTTACGCTTAGCACTCGGCGCTGAATTTTGCTCATACGCGCGGGGTTTACAGCTGAAGCGTCACAGTGGCGAGGCAGAATTTCAGCCAAGACCACGTGCAGGTGTGGCCGCTCATTCAGTAGCCTAGATACGCTATTAAATTGTTTCATAACGTCCTTAAGTTTTCGGGGTTCGAATGCACCGTCAGGAGCGATACGACTGGCACTCAGGGGGATATTTTTTGTCCCGCCGGCTATGAGACAAACACTGTAGCCCTTGTGACACGAAACTCTGGCAATTTTAACCAGGTCCTGAATGCGACCGCCTGAAAACACAATTCGATGGTAGTACGGGCTGTCCGGAACGTGACGACTCTGCGAGTCCGTGACAACCAAAGCTTTCGGAAACTTAACTGTCTTGAAAAAACGACCTGACCATCATAAGTTCCTTTCCAAGAATGTTGCAACCAGGGAGCCTATCAACGTGAGCTTTGATACCGTCTTTAGACAAAGCGGCTCCCCAAAACTCATCGTGCGGACTAGCTTCAATCAGCATACAATCGCCAGTGTCCAGCAGCAAGGACTTCAGGGCCCGATTTATCGAAACAAAATGTTCGTCATCGAAAATGTTCGTCATCAAAAGTTCGTCATCGAAAATGTTGGTCATCGAAAATGTTCGTCATCAAAAATGTTCGTCATCGAAAAACAAATGTTCGTCATCAAAAATGTTCGTCATCGAAAAACCAAATGTTCGTCATCGAAAAACCAAATGTTCGTCATCGAAAATACATGTTCATTATTGAAAAGACAAATGTTCGTCATCGAAAATGTTCGTCATCGAAAATTTTGGATTGATCGAAACATTTTCGATGATGAACATTTGTTTTTTCAACGGTGATTTATCAAAAGACAAATGTTCGTCATCGAAAGTTCGTCATCGAAAATGTTCGTCATCGAGAAATTTTTCGATGACGAGCTTTGGTCGTTTAGAACATTATTATGTTCTAAATGACAAAAGCTCGTCATCGAAAATTTTTTCGATGACGAACATTTCAACGGAACTCGGTACCTCCGTTGAAATTTTCAACTGCGAACGTCTATAGGTGCATAAGCAGCTGGCAGTAATTTTAATATTAATATAAATAGCCAACCTTATTTATTATTAATTAAATATTAATGTAAATAGCACAACAGCGCAAAATATTAATTTATTATATTATTATGTTATTTATTATATTTTTAATATTAATATTAATAAAATATTTGAAATTAGAAGTATTTTCAATAACAATTTTTCATATTAATTATTAAAATAACCGTACTGCCGTATGGACATTGGGACCAACTGAACAACAGAATGGCCGTTCAATTCATACCTTCGCCCGTACAGCCATCTGCCACTTTGCCCGTCAGCTATATGTCCGTTCATCTACATATGCTAAACCGCACTATTTCATTTTGTCCGTATATGCCCGGCAAAGTTAATTTCAGTTCAACTTAGCCAAAACTCCCGGGCATACGGACAAACGGACATACTGTTCAAAAATATGAACGCAACTTAGGCCCAAGCTATGCGCGTTTGCCTTAAAAAGTAAGAATTAAAAAACATATTATACAGGCTTTGTCCGTATGCCCTACTGAAGTATGAATCGACCCTAATAGCTGTTAACTGAAAAACTGATATCTGCGACCATACTGCAAAGAGAGTTGGCTGGCCGTTTCAAGCATTTGGTTCAGGCGTACTTTAAGACCGGTTCATACTTGTCCTTGAGAACACAGAGGGACGAGAAGGACTGGGGCACATTTCGGTCAGCTGCTGTCAAGAATTAACGGAAGCGTTTTAGATGAATTTTGTATTCGGTCTGGAATTGAGGTCAAATATTGTCAAAATCGGCTTATCTGGCCAGGTAATTTTGGAATTGCTCAAGGACAAAATGATAGGGACAAGGACAAGGGCGAGTATATGAACCGAGCTCTGTGAAATTATAACAAGCTTTTCAGCTTTTCTTAACTATTAAATTAGTTCTCTTTCGGCAAAATGATTTGTGTAAAGTTTTTCAAAACTTTGGTTAATGTTGCGGAAAAGTTGAAACAAAATAATATTCAACTTTGAGAGTTTGCCACTATTTATTGGCACCAGACAGAACCACTAAATTCAATACTTTATTGTACCTCAATTTTAGTAGTATTAGGTAGTCTTAGGTAGTAGTAGTAGTAGTATTGGAAGTAGTTAGTAGTAGTTATTATTATTATTAGAGAATTAAGACTTTAATGAAAATGTTCTAATTCAGAATGTTTAGACTTCGAACGACTGATCTAATTTCGAACGCTGAAAATTTTCAATAATGAACATTTTCGATGACGAACATTTGCTTTTTCGATGACGAACATTTGCTTTTCGATGACGAACATTTGCTTTTTCGATGACGAACATTTGCTTTTTCGATGACGAACATTTGCTTTTCGATGACGAACATTTGCTTTTTCGATGACGAACATTTGCTTTTCGATGACAAACATTTGCTTTTTCGATGACGAACATTTGCTTTTTCGATGACGAACATTTTTGATGACGAACTTTTCGATGACGAACATTTTCGATGACGAACATTTGCTTTTTCGATGACGAACTCGCCGTTGAAAAAGCAAATGTTCGTCATCGAAAAAGCAAATGTTCGTCATCGAAAATGTTTCGATCAATCCAAATTTTTCGATGACGAACATTTTCGATGACGAACATTTCTGATGACGAACATTTTGCTTCGATAAATCGGGCCCTGATGTGGATTCTGGTCGAACATGTCAACTAAAATTCCCAACATGGCTGGCACAGAAGCAAGTTTTCATTTGTAGGCACTAAAATTCACTAGGTTATGTGACTTCGCCAAACGTTTGGATTCGAAAGGGTTGCGGGTACTTTCGATTTTGTGTCGAGTATCGTCACTGTTGGTGAGAAGAGCTTTGAAAGTTTGATACGCCTGTTTGGACGACTGGTAGTTATCACCCAGCGTCACTGCCTGGCAATCGTACATGTTCGAGAAGAACATCGCTCGCCCGAAGAATGGAAGAACTCGACCTCCTCGATGATCATCCTGAAACAAAACAAGACAGTTATGCCAGGAGGTCAGGGTACCAAACACATAATTGTCACGTTTGTTCAGTCTGAACCTAATTGACACACCGCAGCAAAAAAAAGAAACAGAAAGAAGAAAAGAATAACCCCCGAAAGTATAAAATAAACGACAGATAAAGAAAAAAAACTGCTTAGCGATCAATATAGGGCTTTAACCGATTAACGTGGACTTTAATGATGTTGCTTGAAGAATCTGCCATTCGTATCTCATACGTTGTTGGCGAACGTTTACTAGCAACAACGTACCCAGGAATCCACTTGGTTTTGCCATGAACTACGGGCAAGCGTTTCAGTAGAACATTTGGCCCAGGAGAAAACTCCAGGATAGCTTAGAAGACGCTTTGTAATATTTTTGTTGCGACTTTTGAGCTTTCGCAATGTTCTTTGATGCGGCTTTGAAATAGCTGTCTATGCCAGCGCGAAGATTGTAGAATACCCTAGGCTCTTGCGGTCGTGGGTTTGCCAATGGCACATCGACCGGAAGAACTGGCTCTCTGCTAAGAAAGAGCTGGAATGGACTAAAACCAGTAGATGCTTGGATGCAAGTAATATACGCTAGTAGTACGTAAGGTGTATGTATTTATCCCAGGAGCCACCTCGTAAACTAGCGTAAGCGGACAGCATTTCTTTCAACGTGTGATTAAACCGTTCTACTAGACCGTTGCCTTGTGGATGGTAGCTAGTCATCTCTTCCTTGCGGAAACCAAACAGTTTGGCGACGTTTCTAATTAGCCGCGATGTAAAGGATGGCCCATTATCAAAAAGGAGAGCTTTGTGACTTGAGTATCGTGAAATCACTTCTTCGACCAACAAGCGCCCTACGACTTCTGCCGTAACCTTCCGAACTGGAAACGCTTCCGCCCATTTAGAAAAGTAATCGACAAAAACAACAATGAACCTGTTGCCTCGACTAGTCCGTTTTAGCGGTCCCACAATGCCGACACCAATACGATCCCAAATGCCCGAGCAAGGAACAGACTGTAAAGGAGCTTTCCCAAAAAACCCTTGGTCCTTTATCTGCTGGCAACCAAGGCATGAGCGGATCCACCATTTAACATCGCGCTGCATATTAGGCCAGTAGTAGCGCGGCTGCATCCTGCTCAATGTCTTAGCAACCCCCTGATGTCCTGCCGTTGGGTCATCGTGCATCGCTTTCAGTACTTCGTGCTTCAAAGACTATGGGACAACAATTCGCAAGCTAGATCGAGACCGAGAAAATCTGCAAAGTATACCAGATTGTATGGTATACATTGATCGATTATTGCTGCTATCGGTAGTTTCTAAAATTTCCTGACAATACGCGTCTGCTAATTGTGCTGACCGTGAACGATTAATGCTAAAGAGTGACGGAAGCTCGACACATTGGATGGCCGAAATGGAAGGCTCTGGTGGAAGAACTGGACATCGTGAAATTGCGTCAGCATTAGAATTTGACATACCAGACCGATATTTGATTGTCATTTTAGAAAATTCGGCCAATGCTAAAGACCAGCGAGCTAGACGACCCTTGAGATCAGCTTTAGACTGCAGCCACTGCAACGGGTTATGATCCGTCAGCACCGCGAATTCATAATCAAGCAGATACGGACGAAACTTTTGAAGTGCAAAAACAACAGCTAGAGCCTCCTGCTCAATAGTGGAATATTTCTTTTCGGCATCATTCAACTGACGACTGGCACATGCGACTATCTTTTCAGAATTGTCCACTACTTGTGACAAAATCGCACCTATTCCGATGCCTGAAGCATCAGTATAAACAAGAAAAGGACGCTTGAAATCAGGTGGAGTCAGCATTTGATCCGATGTAAGTATATGCTTGAGCTTTTTGAAGGCTGCCACACAAGGAGATGACCAGTTGAAAGTGACACCTTTTTTACATAGATGGTACAACGGCTGTGCAACAGAAGCTAAATTAGGAATAAACCGACGGTAGTACGAAACAAGCCCAAGAAAAGATTTCAGGCTCTTTAGATCTTCAGGTTGTGGAAACTGACTTATAGCAGAAACCTTGGCTGGATCAGGCTTAATTCCATTCTTAGTTACAACATGACCCAAAAAATTAACCTCAGGTTGGCACAAACTGCACTTTTTCCCTTTTAGCTTCAGTCCGGCCTGTTTGAGTCGATTGAAAACAGCTTGTAGGTTGCTTAGATGCTCTTCAAAGGTTCTAGAAAATACTATTATATCATCGATGTACACCAAACAAAACTTATACAACAAGCCCCTGAGAACTGTTTCCATTAACCTCTGGAAGGTAGCTGGTGCATTGGTCAAACCGAACGGCATGACCAGCCACTCGTACAAGCCCCCTTGCGTAACAAAAGCCGTTTTTTCCCTATCTTATGGAGCCATCCGAATTTGCCAAAATGCACTACATAAATCTAAAGTAGAAAAATACTCGACTCGACTCCAGTGCTTCATCTATTCGCGGCAGAGGGTACGTATCTTTTCGAGTGACGCTGTTGATTTTTCGAAAATCAATGCAAAAACGATCTGAGCTATCTTTCTTTTTGACGATAACGACAGGTGACGCCCATGGACTGTTGGACGGCTGAATTACACCGCGCTGGAGATAGTCATTTACGTGCTTTTCGATGACTTCTTTCTGCGAATATGGAACCCGATAATGTTGCTGTTTAATTGGCTGGTTGCCTTGGACATCTATAGAGTGCTCAACAACACTAGTTTGACCAATATCAGTATCATTCTTAGAAAAAACACTACTATTGCTGGCGGGGAATTGGAGCAATTGATCGTACTGAACCGGAGACAAGCTTTCTTGCGCTTGGTTGAGATTCGCTCCTTTCGGTGCACTAGGCAGCTCTTTTGAACCGGAATTCTCAAATTTTTGGGCTTTACTTGGGTCTGATGGAGCTGACAAGTCAATTGAAGTAATCACACCATCAAAAACTTGTAAACAGTTTAGTATAGTTCCTTTGCGTACCCGTAGACAGCGTAGATTCCGATTGTATAGCACAACGGGAAGACGGTTCGACTTGACTCTGACTACCGCATCCTCAGCCTTTACCGTCTGCCACCACTTACAGTTACTAAACTTAGACTCCACTGTTGCACCATCAAAAATAAATTCTTTTTTTGGATTAGCTGTGACGCGACCGAGTACGACAGCTGGTGCATTTGGCTGCAATACGACATTGTCCGCTAAATACACTGAAATAGGTTCACTAAACAGAATATTTGAGAGAAACATAAGTAGGAGTGGAAGCAGCGACAGAATTTTGACTGCGAAAAGTTGTAGAAGGATGCCCAAATTGCAGTAAATTTTGACAGAAATCAATCGAAACTCCATTGTTCTTTATAAAATTCATCCCCAAGATAACGTCAAAAAGGCAGTCTTTAACGACTAAAAACGGCAAACTACAGCGGCTACAACGGCAAACTGTAAGCAATTTTTCGAAATTTTTCCCAAATTTAACAAACGAAGCCCATGATGAAACCTGAACGAACCATAATGTTCAGCACCCGTATTCATAAAAGTGCAAGCTCGGCTTTTTATCCGAGCTTTGAGCAAGCCCGGCTTAAAATCCCGGCTTTTCGTATTCATAAAACCAAGCTCGGCTTTTTATCCAGGCTTTTTGGTATTCATAAAAGCAGGGATAAAAAGCCGAGCTTATGGTATTCATAAAAATTAAGCTCGGATTATAATTCCGGCGTCCACGTATATTTTATTGATTTTTTCCATTATGAATAAAAAGCTAGGATAAAAAGCCACAACAACCAGAAAAAAACAAAAAATAACCCCACCAACACGCTTCAGCACCCGTATTTTAGTTCAGCACCAGCTTTTTATGCCGACTTTTATGAATACCGGCCCAGCTTGTTACCAGTTACACTAATTGGTGAACAGCAACTGGACACAATTTTTGGTCGGGGGGACAGTTGTGTATAGACTTTCGAGCTTATTAAACTAACACAGGACCCAGTATCTAACAATGCATCACAGGACACATTATTAATTTTAATTGAAACTTTTGGTGTGGTTTCAGACAAAGACGTGGTTCCTACACTAGACTTTTGAACACTATCCCACAATAAAGCACAAAAAGGACAAAGTTGTTGGGGCACCTGCTCAATAGCCATTTTTTGCCCCGCTGAAATGACTACTGGTTGTTTAAATTGTCATATCTAGTTCGGTTTTGGCTTCGACCGGTTCCGCTGTCAGTGACACTTCGCACTCTAGCGTGACAGTTTCGGCTATTGTGACCTTGTCGACCACATGTGTGGCAAAAACTGGCGCTGGAACTTGAATTTGCAGTAGTGCGAGCGACACTGTTAGCCAAACCGTCCACTTTTGTTGCTAGCCGACTCATTTGCATTTCAAGACTTGCATCATCAGGTCGTCCAACCGTTGCACACACTTTGGCCGTGGAGCTGAGAAGCTGAGTCGACGCAGCGTTTGTAGCTCCCATAGCACTCAGAGCACTGACAATTTTTTCATTTTGCGCCTGCAACTGCGACAAACGCGACTCAAGCTCAGGTGCTATATTTGCAGAGCAACGCGCTGCTGCGTACTCAGCTCGCCGACCCAAACGCACAGTATCCTCATATGTAGTCGGATGCTGTTCGCTCTAAAATTTAGAAATGGCTGGATGACTCTGATGTACAATGTGCATTATTAGCTCTTGTTTCTGCTCCTCCAGCGACTTATTAGGATAGGCTAGTCGGGCCATGCGACGCAGGTCATCCACGAAACTATCAAAACTTTCATTTTCGAGCTGCTCTCGACTGCGTATCTGGTTCCACATTAGATCAACTTCAGTGCTTTTCATCAATTCTGACACAAAAAAACTGCTCTAGGCCGTCTAAATTATTCACAATTTCAAGTGGGACTCGCTCCCATACCCGACTAGCCTTAGAATTAGGTGCCATTAGGCCAGGGGCCCGTTGCACAAAAATTTATCAGTTATCAGTTATCAGTTATCAGCTATCAGTTATCAGTTATCAGTATAGCGTTGCACGACATTTATCAGTTATCAGTTATCAAGTATCAGTTATCAGTATTATCGTTGCACAAGAACACTAACGTTCTGTGCAACGAACACTGATAATTCACTGATAAATGCAGGAAATTTTACTGATAACTGATAACTGATAATTATCAGTAAATTTTGTGCAACACTGATAACTGATAACTGATACTGATAATTATCAGTTATCAGTAAACGCCGTGCAACGCAGTTTACTGATAATTTACTGATAACTGATAATTTATCAGTTATCAGTGTTTTGTGCAACGGGGCCCAGGCAATAGCTGTGCCAAATCACTGTTGCTCCAGCGATTTGCCCTACCAACCCGACGTAAATGCAGGAACCAATCTTGTGGGATTTGTTTAGTAACATTACCGGTAAGAGGTGGCGGCAAAGGCACGCCAGGGAACGAAATCGAAAAATCTCGTGGACCTAGAGCTGGGGGTTCGGTCGCCAGAACGAATTCGCCCACATTAGCGTTATTAGGAACTGCAGCAAGAGGGGGGCCTGCATTTGCGTCGTTTTGATCTTGATCCCTGGGTTGGTCAAGCACTAAACCATCATTACCTATTCCCCCTCTGTCAGCCATTTTAACAGGTATACCAAGTAACTTAAGCTCCCTCACACCTATACGATACGACATTAACAGCAGACATGACAGTATTATGCAAGCCTATATAACCTAACATCTAGCAGTCAAACATACAGCAGAAATTGCTTCAACCCGGTGAAGTTCCGGCAGCAATGAATTCGTGGCATCTGCTGCGGTTGCCATTCTCAGCGTTGTGCAGGAATAAACGCCACCGCGACCATCTTGAAGCCCACTGCCGTCGGCCCAAACTGTCCTCCTTCGTATTCACCCAAGTCACATACGCCACCGACACTCGCAAATTACAATCCGCTCCCGGACGAGCCCCCAAATGTAATATATACAAAACCAAAACCTCGGACTAAAATAAGTCCAGTCCGTTTAATCCGGTAAAGGAATAGGCCCAAAGGCACGTTGACCCCGTGACTTTAGAAAAATTGGCCAAATTCACCAGAAACGTCCAATTTTTGACCGATTTCAAACTGGGCCTCAATTTAGGCTTGGGCTTAGGTTTAGGGCTTAGGCTTAGTATGTATGGGGCTTAGGCTTAGGCTTAGTATGTATGGGGCTCAGGCTTAGGCTTAAGTTCAGGCTTAAGGTACTGAAAAAAATAGAAGTTTTCAAAAAATCCTGCCAGCTGAGCCTAGACGATGCCTTAAAACATCATAACGCACTCAAAACAATTCAAAAACAAAAAGTATACACCATTTGTGGCTTCAAAATTATTTGGCCTACGTTAACTTTCCAAAATAGTGAAAATGCAATTTTTAAGGGGTCATAGCTCAGAAAATACAAATTTATGTGTAATATATATAGGTATTGGAATGATACCGTATAGCCAATATAAAGTCAAACAGTTGAGACTCGAAAGCACTTTAATTTGCAAAACGCATTAGGTACACAGGAAAACCAGGAAATCTGAATTTTCTGTAAAATTTTTTCGGTTACGGATTTTTCAGATGTTTTTTACCCTTTCCATTCAGAGACATTTTACAGACTTTCAAAGGAAATTCAGATAAATTTCAGAGAAGTTCAGAGGAAATTCAGAGAATTTCACCCAGAATTCAGAGACTCTGAATTTTATCTGAAAAAAATGTTACTGGCTTTTCAGATAAATTTCAGATACTTTTTACACGAGTTTCAGAAAAAATTCACATGTTTTTCACATCTGTAAATATCAGGTAAATTTTATCTGAAATTCTTGTAAAAAGTATCTGAAATTTATCTGAAAAGCCAGTAACATTTTTTCAGATAAAATTCAGAGTCTCTGAATTCTGGGTGAAATTCTCTGAAATTCCCCTGAACTTCTCTGAAATTTATCTGAATTTCCTTTGAAGGTCTGTAAAATGTCTCTGAATGGAAAGGGTAAAAAACATCTGAAAAATCCGTAACCGAAAAAATTTTACAGAAAATTCAGATTCCTGGTTTTCCTGTGGTACAAGCAAGCAAACCCCTTTACTGCCAGAAATCACGCCCACAAGACAGCAGAAACCTAGATAATGGCTGCCACTAGGATTGCGTTCCAAATTCAGAACATTATATTCCCCAGATATCACAACACCTTCTAGACATTTCCGGAAATATAGATTACATGCAGGAACATGTAGTTAGTCAATTCTAATTGATTTAATATAGGAGTGCTTAGTTAGTCATTACATTATGGATAGGGGTTCTATCATACATGTAACAGCACCAAAATTTTGGGTACCCCTCCCCCCCTGGGTGGGACCCCCTCTCCCCTGCGCCAACTCATTTTTGACCCCCCCCCTCCTAAAAATGACGCGATTTTTACCTTTTTTTACCAAAAAACACCGATTGTGACGATTTTTGGCGAAAATTTTGGCAAAAATCGCTTAAATTTCGCAAAAAATGCAGATTTCTTCAAATTTTGGCCAAAATTGTACTCCCGCCAGGACCCTCCCCCCTCTTTTCTCCCTGGCGGGACCCCCCCTCCCTCCCCCTAGCAACCGAATTGATTTAGTGGGGGGGTGCTTAGCCCCCCCCCCCCCCAACTACTTGTTTGGGTACTATTACAAAAAATGCTTCCCTTGAGGTGCTCTACTCCAAAAAATAGGTCCACTATTTCCCCCCCCCCAAACTGCACTTGATCCAACCGGGGGTGGTAGCAACCGCAAAGGGGGGAAGCTGCAGCGCACACCCGCCCCCCCCCCTAAATATGCCACTGCCACCTGCTTACAGTACTGTGCGTAGAAAAGTTCCCTGTTCGTCGGAGTACGACGAGCTTCATCCTTCACGAAAAATGGCGAAGCTTCGCGAAAATTGACGAACGGTGGCCGGAAAGTCACGAACAAAAAATTTTCAATTTTTCACTTCTTACATTGAAAATGTGTTTTGGAGCATTTTTTGAAAAAATTTTTGTTCGTCATTTTTCGGCCAACCTTGGTCACTTTTCGCGACGGATGAAGCTCGTCGTATGTCGACGAACAGGGAACTTTTTTTTGCACAGTACAGTAGAAATCTGACAGTCAAAATTGAAATTTTGACTGAACTAACCTTCAACTTCTCAGCCCACAGACTTGCTAGAAACTCCGCAATATATACCTTAGAAGCGCTTCGTTCGGGTGTGTAGATTCCAAAAATGGCAAAAACCCGCGCAAAAATTTATATACCATCAAAAATTCAAAAAAAATTACAGTCGTTTTAGTATATAGAACTGGTTTTTCGCTAGTAATAAACAGAAAAGTTTCGAACTCTAATTCTTCGGTCAAGGCTGAGCGTAAGGAAAATTTAGTTTAAACTAAAAATTTCCTGCCTACAAAACCTAGGCAGGATAATTGTCTAAAAACGTTAAGACAAAGTTCGGATGAAATTCTTAAGATTGTCTAAATTTTATCAGAATTTATATGATCCAAAAGGTTTTAGACTGTATTTAGAACTTATTTACAAGGTAATTTGTAAATAAGGTTAAGACATCTGAACCTTTCATTAAAACATCCAAAAACCCCCGAATACCCTATAAAGATGGGTTAAACTCCTCCAAATACCATCCGAAGTTTTGGTTGGTGATTTATAGGAAAATCGGATCCCTGGTTTTAGTGCTTTTCTGTGTTTTTGCCGTCGTGAGCAGTAGCGTAGCCAGGATCAAGTTGAGGGAGGGGCCAATGTGCCTCTTTGTACAAAAATTCTCGAAGTTTGTCTATGGGGGGGGGGGGGGGGGGCGAAACCGCTGAGGGGGGGGGGGGGGGGTTCTGGATGGTCACTAAATTTTGCCAATTTTTTGGCAACCTCCCCCTCCCGGCCACTCAATTTTTTTTTCGGGCGGGGGGTCCCTCGCCCCATCCCCCCTCATACATGTATGTATGTCTCTAACCTCTATTTTTAACTGAGTAGTGGGTAGCGAACGACCGGAGGTAAAATTTTGCCGGAGCCGGATATAAAATGCCGGAGCCGGATATAAAATGCCGGAGCCGGAGCAGTGGCGTATCCAGGATTTCGCAAAGGGGGGGCTGCGACCGGGGGGGGGGGGGTGCGGAGCAACCGTGAACCACCTTACCTCGGGGGGGGTGCGGAGCAATGTGAGCCACCATGTTGAGGAGTGAGCCACCGCCGCTCAAAGGGGGGGGGGGCTGCGTCCCTCTAAGGGGGGTGCTCAAACCGCAAAGGGGGGGGGCTGCAGCACACCCAGCCCCCCCCCCCCCCTAAATACGCCACTGAGCCGGAGCCGGAGGCAGTGTTTTTCAAAAAAATTTCAATTAGTAAAAATGTTGACAATTGTGAAAAAACTTTCTATTTTTTTTCGAAACAGCATTCTTTAATTTTTCAACAGTCACGCCAGTATACATATGTCTTTATGTTTATATATACACTCATACGACCAGTAATTATCTACTGACTGGTCCCGGTTTTTGGTGATCTGATCTCACAAGAAATTTTCATCAACATTGATAAAAAAAGTCAAAAATTTGATCTAATTGACCAGTATGGCATTTTGACTGCGGTGCCAAGGGCGTAGTCAGGAGTCAGAGGGAGGGGGTTGCTCAGATTGTCCGTCTGAACCTCTCCCTTTTAGCCAAACCTTGCAAAGTTGTCAAGAAGCGTATGTACCCCCAAAAAATAGAAAAATTTGGAAAAGATTGCACTTTGTAGAAGATACAATGCCGTAAATGTCTCTAGCTTCCGGGGATTACCGCCCCCCCCCCGATCGCTGTAATTTAGGCGTATATCACCAGTCGTGTAGCCAGAAAAAAACTTTGGAGTGGAATGACTTTTCGATTTTTTGTAATGGGTAAAACTGAACTTTATTGCTATTTTAACACAAAATTTTGCGAAATAACAGCACATGCAAACATTGCACTGAATTTGACCGGCCGAAAACATCGGAGCTAAAAGTCAAGTTCAAATCACTAAGTCACGTAGTTACAAGCCAATAGGCGTCTGGGGGCGGCAGCCCCTAGTAAAAAAGTATGAAAAACTTATGATTTTTAGGCCGAGTGGGGAGGCCTAGAGAGGGGTACTCATCTCCATTACGACTGGCAGTAATATAAGTACTGTAACCGACTAACCGGTTCGTTAACCTTCCCTACCTTGACTATAGTTTTTTCCCTACCCTGACTATAGTATATATATTGCGAAAAAAACCGTATTTCGTTTGGCGACAATTTTTTTGCTAAACTAACCTGTTGCTGAAAAACATGACTGATGTGAGCTAAGAACATGCGTAGACTTCATTGAAACCCTTTGTTTGGCTGCGAAACGTTTTTTGCTGTTTTGGCCCATACCACGACACCCCTTACGAAACCTGTTTTGGTGCTGTTTCACCAAAATTTAGCATGTTTTGAATGTTTCTAGGCTTCAGACCATCGAGTCACATGCATGCATAGACGTGGGGTTTGTTTCAGCCCCCCCCCCAGACAAGTGCTTCACCCCCCCGGCCCCCACCCCCCCCCCCCGTTGAAAGGTAGCTCACGACGGCAAAACACAGGAAAACCAACGATCCGAATTTCCTATAAATCTTCGGATGGTATTCGGAGGCGTTTCGGACATCCTTATAGGGTATTCGGAGGGGTTTTTGGACGTTTTAGTGAAAGGTTCGGATTTCACACATAGGCAGTGCCTACACCGGTGTAAGCACCAACTTCGCAACCTCGCACGACCTGGCAGACCAATCTCGCAGCACTCGCAGATGGTCAAGTTCTCAAATATTTTAGTGAAGCGGAGCAATGATGTATATAACTTACTCTAAGTATTATCACAAAAAAATCGTCTGCGAGGTTATCGTGGAACAACTTCGCACAGTAGATATCAACGTTGTAACATGATGGCACCAGCGTTTTTTTGGGCCAAACTGGTGGCCATGGCCACTAAAATTATGGATAGGCCACTAAAAATTTTCGGCTGGTGGCCAGCCTGGCCAACAAAATGTGAAGTTTAGAATGAAGAATGTGTTTCAAAATCAAAAAAAATCGCCCGGCTTCTGGGGGCTCTCGCCCCCAAACCCCCATGTAGGTTACCAATACAAACAATGTATACTGCACAATCTTGACTCTTGAGGTGTAATGCTTATACGCACTGTCATCTAAGTGTGCTCTATTGTATCGCGATAGTTATTTCGGTTTCGTTGACAGTAATATGAATTTTTTGTTGTAAACAATGTAACAGCACAAACATTTTGGGTACACCTCCCCCCTCTGGTGGGACCTCCCCTCCTCTGCGTCAACTCATTTTTGACCCCCCTCCCTCCCAAAAATGACGCAATTTTTACCTTTTTTGACAAAAAAGTACCGATTTTGACAATTTTTAGCAAAAATTTTGGTAAAAATCGCTTAAATTTCACGAAAAAATGCCGATTTTTTCAAGTTTTGGCTAAAATTTTACTCCTGCCGGAACCCTCCCCTAGTGTTGGGACGAAAGTTCGGGTTCGGGTACTGTTCGGGTCATTTTTTCAGTTCGGGTTCGACACTACCTGTCAGTATTAGTAACGTCTGCTCCGCAACGGAATTCTGGCAAACTCATAACTCATCTACGTTGCGTTGTAACCTGTTGGTTAGGGCGTTCGACTGTTATTTCAAAAGTTGGCAGTTTGAAACCCACCCACAAGGTTAAATTGAATATGAATTGATTAAGCATGAAACAGGTCGGTTTTTTGCTGACTAATCACTTTATTCAAGGTTGAATATTAAAAGTATTTATTCCTTGAAAGGTTGTTGACTCAATTGCTCCACACTTTTGACATTCTATATTCAAATACAGTAAGTGTGTAATGTCATGCAGTTCATTTGGCCAAAGTTCGGGTTCGGGTGGTTCGGGTACGAATGGTTCGGGTACGAATGGTTCGGGTTCGGGCTCGGGTACGTTTCGAAAAAAATCCCAACACTACCCTCCCCCCTCTTTACCCCCGTGCGGGACCCCCCCTCCCTCCCCCGGGACCGAATTTTGGGGGGAGGTCGTCTTCCACCCCATCCCCCCCCAACTACATGTATGGTTGTAAATATTTGTGGAGCCTTGTCATTGACTTGTGGGGTAGGGCTACCTGAATAAGTGAATTCTAGGTTATACTATTTTCTCAAATTCACACGCGATGCATGCAGCACGCGTAAAGGCGCATAGCACATGTAAAAAAACGGAAACCCAAGATTCTATTAAACATTAAATTGTACGTGTCAATCGTAGAGCAACAAACAGCTGTTTTGTGACGAGAAAGCTTCCGTTTCATAAAAAATTTTTGTTGAAACTGACAGAGGGGACTTTATATACCATTCTACATCAAGGGTGAAGCTAGGGGTTGGGGGGAGGGCGGCGGTGCGGCGTAAAATGTAGCCATAAAGTGCACATTTTGCGTGCATTTGAAGCGTTATCGCAACTTTTTAGTTGTTTTCAACGTTTTCAAGCGAAATTAAGGTGTTTTGTTTTCAAATCTGAAAATTCAAAATTTTATAATGGGCTGCGAAGGGCAGTTTTCAAACTTGTGTACCTGAGGCCCCATAGCAAATCTGCGTATAGTTTTGGCATCAGGGGCCTCTACTACTCCAAATAAGAGACTAACACTAAGAGTTTTATTCACGCAAAAAAAACAAACAAAACAAAACAAACAAACGGTTAGTACCGGAAATCAGAAAAAACACACGCACGTTTATGACTTCAACAAAATACAAGATTATGCGGCACAGGAGAGCACCAAATGCGTAACAGAACCGTTTCAGAAGGAAAAAACAGGAAAAAGTAACGAACTACCGTTACATAAAGAAGAACGAGACTAACAAATACAAGTTGAATTTCATTGCGTAGGACAGGCAAGAGCTTCATGAGATGCCATAATAGCCTGCCCAATAGTCATAAACTTGAGGAAGCGGAAAAATAGGTAGATCATCTCAAATAAGTACCCTTAAGGAAGGTATATAAATCATAATTTCTTAACCGATTCACAAAAATGTTGACATTTTCAGCATTAACGATATCAATAGGGAGAGAATTCCAAACGGGAACAACTCTTAAACTAAAAAAAAAGTGTCGAACATTTAAACGAGATCGTTCAGCAGCTAGCTCTAACTGATGATTTCTTCTACACCCAGCAACATTTGACTTGAGAGTAAAAAAATCTCAGAAACGTAATACAGTCTGCCCCTTGACAATTAAATAGACCAACTTCAAGTCCGCTAACAATCTCCTCAGCTCAAGAGGTTTTAGACCAAGAATTTCCAATCTTTGTTTATAATCTAACCCAAGACAGTTACAAATTTTACGAGTAAAAAATTTTTGAACTCTTTCGAGCTTATCGATCAAGCAAATTTGATGTGGTGACCAAACAGGACAGTTATACTCCAATCTCGGTAAAATGAATGTTTTGAAAAACGGAAGCATAAAGTTTACATGTCTACAGAGAAAAGCTCTCAGGAAAGCGCCCAAGATTCGATAAGCATTGTTAACTACTGAATTACAATGATCGGCAAAATTTAAATTAGATGATAACCAAACGCCCAAGTCATTAATCTTATCAATATTAGGAATTTGTGAGTCGAGCAGAGTCAAGGTTACTGGGAACGGAATACGACCAATACTCAAAATAGCACATTTACTGACAGAAAACTGAAGCTGAGCACGAGTCGCCCATTCACCAACCTTGACGAGATCAAATACGTGCCATAGCGTTGAAAAACTACCGCTAACACACTTTTCGGGTGATTTATGGGGTGGGTTTTTTCCCCCACATGGGTTTTTTCCCCCAAATGGGTTTTTTTCCCCGGCAAGTTTTTGGCTTCCCGCCAAAAAACGGTAAGAGATAGCGAAATGAAACCGGTCCCAGCGTTTAGAGCAAGGTTAGGCCTACGACAGATTTTTTTGGTTTCCCGTGAAAACGTATAGTCTATGAGCTACATGACGAAATATGAAAATGCGGGTTTTATTTTCCCCGCCTGCTATACAGTTAAATCTATTGAAATTATACTTGTTTTCGGAATTAAACCTTGTTGAAGTCGTTGAAGGAAACGACTGTATAGCAGGCGGGGAAAAACAGGCATTTTCATATTTCGTTATGTAGCTCATAGACTATATACGTTTTCACGGGAAACCAAAAGGCCTTTAAGCCATTTAACCTCTGTCGTAGGCCTTTCGCCAGACAGTTTTAGCAAAGTGGCTAAAAGCTCCGAAAATTTTTTAGCCAATACCAAAATTTTTTAGTTATATACGTTTTTAAAGCGTTTATTTAGCTTCAATTCACTTCAATTTGAATTTTTTTCACAAGTGACTATATAAGCACTAAGCAGTGGCATGCCCAGAAACAAGTTTCGGAGGGGAAAGACGTGGAAAGAATGGGTTAAAATGCACTTTTTGAAATTTTAACTCAAATAATAATGCATTGCAAATGCAAGACCATTATTAAGCCACAGAGTCGCAGGGATTTGGCGCTGCCACCTCCAAAAAAAGTGGGAGTTATATTATATTTTGATTTTTGGGTAAAATTTTTTGGTCAATTGGAGACGTATCGGAAATTTTTTTGGCGTAACAAATACATGAGGGCGGACCTTGTGTAAAAAAGTTTGGCAGGAATTCGACTTTTCGACTACCGAGACCGAGACCGAAACAGGGCTAGGCTCGGGTTTTGACCAAGACCGAGACTTCCATCACTAAATTCCTCCCATTCTTCCTCCTGGGTAGGCACTAGGCACTTGACATTGTATATAGATAGCACAGTTTCTTCATATAGGTTCAGTAGGTTGTCGTATTTTGGCGTTTTCGAACCGCATGAACCAGCAAGTGTCTGGGATTGACATTGTAGCAGCTCTCAGGGCGAGGCCGAAACGTTTTTGAATATTTCCGAAAATACACACGTTTTGACGGATAGGGATGACTCACCGAACGTGGTTTGAGAAAGTTTTTAGTAAACAAAGTCACTTAACAAACTGGCCAAAAAAAATTGAACAACAGAAACAAAAAATAAATAAAACATTGTAGTCAACAAGGAAATTTTTTGCCTCTACTGGCAAAAACCGGTGAATTGGAGACGCATAGGAAATTTTTTGAATTTGGGACAAAATTTGGTGAATTGGAGAGTTATCAGAAATCTTTTCTGCCGAATTTGTTTTAGTAAATTGGCTAAAACGACCAAAAAAGTTTTATCAAACTCAAAAATTTACGCCAATGCTAGAGTTTTGGCCCCAAAGAAATCCAGCTCTAAACGCTAATTTTTTGACTCATAACAAATACCAACTACACCTCTTTTGGATACCGCTTATATACGTTTGCCTACAGGTACTGTACTATACTCTGGTTAATTTTTAGACCTGTACCACGTATCCAAGTTACGCAACCGGGGTGGGTTTGTTCCCCCAAAAAATGGGGTGGGGTTTTTCCCCCGCCTGCTATATGACCGAAGGTTTCCAAACTGGGTTTTTTTCCTGACTGAGACTGGCTATTATATACTGTACGTACTGTCTACTTTAAAGCTGTGCACAATGCATATGTAATCATGGTGCCGACGCTAAACATTGCAATTAATGTATATATAAATCTGTGATATAAAAGTGACAAAATGAGCCTTACATGAGCTTAATAGATTGATGGAGTATATAATCCCCTACGTGAATATATAAGTTTGTAATGTATAAGTTTCGGTGTTTTGTATAAACTTAGCGCCTATTTTAGTCGTACTATCATACAAGTATATATATACTACCATACTGTCATACAACTACAAGTTATATACTTTATAGCACGATCGAACTTATTTTCATACCTCTACATGCGTGCGTGCAGCTGCAGGGAAACCTTCGTGCGTTACACTAAGTGCTTCGCGCACTTGTGCCACGCACTCGGCGTTTCCTTCGCACAGCGCGCGTACAAATGCATGAGAGCACGCTTGCCCGTATATATAGTATGTACGTATTTATATACCTATTACATATATATACGTACAAAGGCGGGCCAGTGTTGCCGCAGTGCCTGAGCCTGGGCCGGGTCTCGGCTTCACCAATTTTGGCAATATTAGTGGCTCATGTTCGGGCGGCTCCTCCTCCCAAGATTACCCCCGACTTATATGCCCTTATATGCTCTTATATGCCCATCCCAGAGATATATACAGGCATATATAGCCCTCCCTCTTTTTTTCTGCCTTGCGTGCTGTGGCCAACAGATTGTGCTGAAATTTGCCTTGGTTTCCTTCCAGTACCCACTTTTGCGTGTAACTGGGCCGCCCATCTCAAAACTGTGTCTCATGAACACTTTTTGTACCCACCAACTAAGTCAAACTGTTGTATATATTGTACTACAGAAACTAATTAGGAATGAACAATGCATAGCGCGGTATGTATTTTGACGTTAGAAAAGGAGATAACTTTCGCTGCTTGTTTAAGAAAAGGTTTTTGTTACGAAAATGAGTCTTATTTTTTTCGTAGATTCAGATTTAGATAAATTGTATGTATTAGATTAACGAAGTTATATATGTAGTTTATATTGCAAAATTTGTAGTTGAAACGTAAGATTAACCATAGAAATTTAAAAATGGGCATAGATTGAGCATCTGTTGTTCTCTAAAAAACCTATTAGTAGATAAAGTCATGATTCGCTGACAAAACAAGTTTTAATCTAATTCAGCTAATAATTTTCTTGGCTATG
This sequence comes from Trissonchulus sp. WLG1_4, assembly GCA_030248245.1. Lineage (NCBI taxonomy): Eukaryota > Metazoa > Nematoda > Enoplea > Enoplida > Ironidae > Trissonchulus > Trissonchulus sp. WLG1_4. Next base: position 37,877 of record JASANF010006820.1, read on the forward strand.
TTAATCTAAGCGATAAAATCTGATTTCAGTAACAAAAACAAGTCCATATAAATCGTGCTCTGCTTCGGATACTATTACATATAGTTACGTATATGTATTATATATATTGTAGTGGCTAACGAACGGTTATGTATTACGAAAATTCTTTTATTGAATCTAATAAAATTGGCGAACTGTAACAGGCTATTAGTTTTCAATGACTAGGCTAAGTGGGTTGAGATCAATACTGTGTGCTGCGTAATAGCTAGACTACAGATTAGCCAAATGACACCATGCGGTCAGTTTGTATATTGACTATATATATAATTCTTAATTTTTTATTACCCTGAACGTCGCATTTTATCCTTTTTGCCAAGTGGATTAACATATTTAACGGGATTAATTGGATTAAATGCCGACCGAAAGCGATGGATTGTGATGGTGGATGGTTTGATTGGTGCTGCTGTTGTCGTTGCGAGCTTACTGATCGGTCAAGCCTAGCCCGATGCTGTTCACCTGGAAGACGAAGGAGGAGCGTGAGAGAGCGGCCAGCACTGGCCCCAGACTGTCTGGCTCGCCCGCCTTTGGCACCATCATTGTCTCGGAGCGTGGGAATTTGCAGCGAGGTGCTCGCCACTCGGCCCCGGACACCCGCACGATCATCGGACTGGAGCGGGCCGCGGAACGGAGTCTGGCCATCAGTCCCCGCGACAGACGCGACTCCACGGTCATCTATCCGGGCGGCTGCGCCCTGGTGGCGACTTGCTGCATCCCCCCGCTCGACTATCGAACCAATCAGAGCCACTCCATCAAAAGTGAGGGAGGAGAATACATAATTGTGCTGGTGGATTAAGGGGATTAGATTAAAGGTTGTTTGCTTTTATGGGGGGTAGGAGGTGGATCAGTTGCCTTGCGGGTAAATAAAACACCCCGCTCAATTTCGCACACTTATCTCATCTTTGTTATGCAAATTGAAATGATGACTGGAGTGACATAGTTAGAAAGAGTAACAAACTCGTCTGCTGAGTAAGAAGTGTACTTCCTGATTGAGTACTCAGCATGACCTTGGAGTGTCTATATTCCGCAGGAAACATTAAACGCGGCCATAACCGCGCATTAGAGCAACTTTTTGGCGAAGAGGGTTTTTTGGAAGAACAGCTAGCTCTTGTTTCTATTTAGTTCTGTTCGTCTACAGTGGCCAATGCGTATGTAAAGCACTGAAGTCTCAAAATTGCGGACCACTAAAATTGAGTAAACTAAATTTCATTGAGTATATATATATAGTTAACTATAGTTTATTAAAGATATTATGTTAGCTGCCGACTGGCCAGCTTAACTAATCACCGTTGTTGGTCAAGATAAACTGTTGTAAATGAGAATTAGGGATTATGAGACTCGGGGGCTGTGGTGTAGTGGTAGCATGCTTGACTTCGAAGCAGGCGGCCCGGGTTCGATTCCCGGCGCCTCCATTTCTTTCATTCTTTTTAAATTGGGGCCTCATCTTCTATCTAACATAGTGGTGACCGTGACATGGGACGGAGAGGATAGGGTCGGGTCCTCAGGACAGCCCTACCCCCGAACCGCCTTCGGAGGTGGGTTAGGAGCCCCATGCCCTGGGTTGAGGTTGGCACTTCAACCCTTACGGTACTCGTGCTATGTGCAGTATGACTGTGTACATAGTCTCTTTCTGGTATGGTCCCTCGGTTAAGGGTCAACCGGAGAAAACCCTTGGTTTCGGTTAGGGGTGAACCGGAGAAAACCATCGGTTTCGGTTAAGGGTGAGCCGGTCAAAACCCTCGGTATTGGTTGAGAATCGTTCTGGGTCGATCGAAAAACCCTGTGGTTGCGGGTAAGCCAGGAAACCCGAGTGTGGTGTGACTGAAGTAGCTTGGAGGCCTACGTGTGAATGTGCTCCGCCCTTGAGGCATCGGGTTTGCCCCGGGAGCATGAGTATCGACCGAGTTGCAGGGTGATGATGATGATTGTAGCCTTCAAACACATCTGTGACTGATCCCCCGAGGTTGGGAGACCGAGAAAGGTGGCAACATCCACGGGTTTCATCCACAGGTCGTCGACTGTTAGTGTCGTAGGTTTTGCTAGACATTGGAACAGGTAGTGGACATTATGGCCGGAGTTCCCGCATGCGGGGCAGATATCTTGTACGGTATCATCTAGTCGTGACTTGTATGAGTTCAATATCCGGCTATATCCTGTTCGCAGCTGAGAGAGTGTCGCCCTGGTCACTCGTGGAAGTTCGACTTCTGAAGTGTCGATATCAGGCGGTGCAGTGCCTATTTGCTTGGCTTGAGGTTAGCAACCGCTGTTTCGACGGCTTCGCGGTGGAGGTTGGCCAAGTGCTGTCTTATGTTCTGCTGCTCTACAACACCGTTCACAATTAATTGCTGCACCTCGGGTAGCATTGAACTATATGGATCCGGTTTCATTCTAGCTCGTGGTGGGCGCTGACGAGTGGTTAGGTGATGGCATGGATGAGATTCGACGTAGCAGCTGAGGGCAAATTGTCGTAACAGCAGCTGGTTGTGGCATTGAGTGCGTAATTCTTTGGCTTCGCGGTGGACATCGTCGGGGTCAGCCATTTTATAGCAGCCTACGGCAGTGCGCAGCGCGGCGGTTTAGGCGTTTTGCAGGCGAATCCAGTGAGCTTCTTTTAGCATTGGGGTCCATGCAGGGCAACAGTAGCTGATGATGGAGCGGCTAATGGCTTTGAACGTCAGAAGCAGTGTTTCTTTATCACAGCCCCAACTGGTTCCGACTAGAGCTTTCAACACAGAATTTCTTTGTTGCGCTTTGCTGGTGATTTGCTTGATGTGCGGACCGAAACAGAACATGGTGTCTAGAGTAACACCAAGTATTTTAGGGGTCTTATTAAGGGGCAGTTGCACGTCGTTGAGAAACACTGGTGGGTGCAGTTTAGCTTGTGCGGTTTGGGGCGTGAATAGTGTTACTGACGAGACGATTTGCTGCTGGACACCACCAAATTCTTGTGCTCTAGAAACTCTGACACAAGCTGCAGGTAGTTGGTGATTTCTTCGGTCAGAGCAGGGTCGCAACTATGTTCGAAGGGGGGACCCTGTTGTAAATGAGAATTAGGGCCTATGCGACTCGGGGGCTGTGGTGTAGTGGTAGCATGCTTGACTTCGAAGCAGGCGGCCCGGGTTCGATTCCCGGCGCTCATGGCCTCATCTTCTATCCAACACTGTAGTGGCATGTGGCAACAGCTAATAATAACATAAGGTATGTGCCCAGCCAGGGTAGTTGGTTGAACGTTGTAAAATTACTACATAGAATTATATTTCATTTCAGTTTATTTAAAGTTCTAATTGTTCTTTCGTGTTTTTTAAAAAACTGAATTCTAAATTTTTTAGTCTGTGAGCTCAAAAATGAGCTTTCAGAATTGCAATTCAGCATTCCCTGTTTAATAGAGACTGATTGCTAAGTCGCTTCACGGTATTTACGTTTAAGTAGACACTGCATTACGTACACTTCTTCTCAACGGCCGGCTTAGCTAAATCGGTAGAGCGTCCGACTCTTCATCGGAAGGTAGGTAGGCATATAGCAGGCGGGGAAAAAAAAGCCCACCCCATTTTTTGGGGGGAAAAAAACCCACCCCGGTTCCGGAACTTGGGTATATGGTACAGGTCTAAAAATTTGCCAGCGTATAGTACAGTCCCTGTAGGCAAACGTATATAAGCGGTATCCAAACGGGGTCTCGTTGGTACTTTTTATGAGTCAAAAATTTTGACCCCCCATTTCGGCCCCGACAGGCCCAGGGGGGGGATGGAGTCTCATTTCTCAGCACTAAAAGATGCGAGCTCAAATGTAAAAACACTTTTACAGAGGACTACCCTTCCTCTATTCATGACCGCAGTGGCAGGTCCCTCCTTCTTTCGTACGAGGGGGGGGCATGACCGAAATTAGACGGGGTAAAAAAACCCATGTGGGGGAAAAAAAACCCACTTTTTGAAAATGGTCTGGTGATGTCGAAAAACCTTGTAGCTACTCCAAAAGACTCATGGTAGTGCAAAAAGACGTTTATTGTTAACACAAATGCGCATACTGACACTTTCTTGATCGATTTCTGGTATACAGGCCTAATAGTCGGACTTTGTCATTTTGAGGTCCCTTTGGAGCGGAAAGTAGTATTATCTGGTACTATTGCCAGTTTTTTGTATGTTTTTAATTATAACCTGTTAGTTTCTCTTGTTTAAACGCCAAATAACCGAATAAAATTAAATTATGTCCGTCACGACCAGTCACACCCACTTACGGTACCCTCCATGGAGGGTCGATGGTGTAAAAAGTAGCCATAAAGTGCAGATTTTGCATGTATTTGAAGCGTAATAGCAACTTTTTAGTTGTTTTCAACGTTTTCAGGCGAAATTAAGGTGTTTTGTTTTCAAATCTGAAAATTCAAAATTTTATAATGGGCTGCGAAGGGCAGTTTTCAAACTTGTCTACCTGAGGCCCCATAGCAAATCTGCGCATAGTTTTGACATCAGTGGCCTCTACTACTCCTAATACGTGCCATAGCGTTGAAAAACTACCGCTAACACACTTTTCGGGTGATTTATGGGGTGGGTTTTTTTCCCCCACATGGGTTTTTTTCCCCCAATTGGGTTTTTTTCCCCGGCAAGTTTTTGGCTTCCCGCCAAAAAATGGTAAGAGATAGCGAAATGAAACCGGTGCCAGCATTTAGAGCAAGGTTAGGCCTACGACAGATTTTTTTGGTTTCCCGTGAAAACGTATAGTCTATGAGCTACATGACGAAATATGAAAATGCGGGTTTTTTTCCCCGCCTGCTATACATGTATGAGGGGGGGATGGGGGGGCCCCCCCAAAAATCGAGGAGCCGGGGGGAGGGTCCCCAAGATTTGAGCAAAATTTAAAAAAATGGCCCTTTTTGGCCAATTTTTTGCAAAATTTGGGCCATTTTTTGTCGATCAGGGGGGTGAGGGTCCCCAAAATTTTGACCCCGTTACATGTATGTAGGTAGGTGGTTCGAGCACACTCCGGCAGTCACTTTTTAAAAATTCATCATACCGATCTTCTGCTCTGTAGGCTGTCAGACACCACAGAATACGGAGCTAATCGACCTACCTACCCTTCCAGTGTTAATTAACACTGGAAATTTGACCTACCCAAAATTACATAGCACTCAGAGATTCTGAATATAGTATATACACGGCCCCTGACGGAGCCGCGTAAAAAATGCGATCGAAAACATGGGGTGCATTATATAAATATTACTACACCCCTTGTAAGATAAACCCCAACAGGTATCCATACATATATGAGGGGGGGATGGGGGGGACCCCCCCTCCAAAATCGAGGACCCATTCCAGTAAATGTACAGTTTTTAATGTCAAAAAATTTCGAAAATTTTGCAATTTGCTAGCTTCCGATCCCTTACTGGCCCACCATTTTTGTAATTTTCGTTATTTTTAGCTGCAAATTTATGTTCGATACTGCTGGGGTCGAAAATAAACATTGTTTTTTGACCAAAAAACTGCTAATATGTGTCGTTTTTTGCGTTAAAATAGCAATTATATAAGTGCATTTCAACACACTTAAAAAAAATCGAAAAGTCATTCCCCCCTCGAAATTTTTTCCTGGCTACGCCACTGTGTATATATATATATGTATATATACATAATATTATATATATATATATATATGTATATATATATATATATTAGGGATGGAAGTCTCGGTCTCGGTCTCGGTCTCGGTCAAAACCCGAGACTAGCCCAATCTCGGTCTCGGTCTCGGTCTCGGTCTCGGTAGTCGAAAAGTCTCGGTTTGTACCCGGTCTCGGTTTTTCAAATCTGAAAAAATTTCCTGTGGTCCCCCCTTTGGTTTATATTTTTGGCAGAAAATTTTTTTCGGAAGTTTTTATTTCACCAAAATTTCACATCAAATCAAACAGTGAGATTCTGTCGATTTTTTTCCGAAAACTTTACCGTGGTTGTTTAGTTTATCAGTAAACAGAGTACACACACAAAAATGTATGTTTGTGATTAGGTCTCTTATTTCATAATATTATCTTTCAAGTCTGTCTGTGTGATTATTATTATATTTTATTCTTTAATCTTTAGTGTTTAACTGGTCAACTTTGTTATGCCAATCGGTGACTGCACATACTTAACTGTAATTTCCAATTAGTATGAGTTTAGCAAAAAATCAAAAATAAATATGTGAAAGTTCAACTAGACGCACTACTCAAAATTATGCGGCGAGGGTGACACATGTAGTTCGGTCCTAGATGAAAAGGGAAGACTCTACTCCAACTAAAATTTAGTCCCAGGGGATTGAGGGGGCACAATTTTAAGGGGTGTCACGCCGGAGGCAAAGAATGAAAGAGCGTCACGACGCGCAGGTCTAATTTTTGAGCTAAAAACCCTTTTTATCTTGGGTGTATATTTTAGCAGAACATTTGTAATTCCAATACAAGCTGAGCGATTTTTAACTAAATTCAGCTAAACAGTGTCTGAAATTGCTATTCTCTGGCGTGAACAAGGACAAATTGCGTCTGCTTTGGGACAGAGGTCAAAATTTCACAGTATTTGAGTAGACACGGCCCCACATCCACACAAAAGGAGGAAAGAACCAGGAACGTAACCAACATTGCCGTGATGTAGCTGTTAGTTATATGTACATAAGGTTTTTGACCATGGTCTTGTAAATTTACCTAAAAACTTGTAAAAAGTCATCAAACAAATAGGTGAAAAAATGGCAAAAAATGACCCAGAGTCTCGGTTTTGGCGGTCTCGGTCTCGGTAGTCTCGGTTTCGTGGTCTCGGTCTCGGAAAAAAAACCGAGACTTCCATGACTCGGTTTCTGAGAAAATCGACCATTCCCCATTCAGCGTTGCTTGGCTTTTTTGGCGACCCCCTTCGATTTGCTTTATTTTTTGATATTTTGTAGGTGGACCTACCACATTAACAAAACCGTAAAAATTAGCTCTGATTTTGCTGCAGTTTTTCCAATATACGACTCTGAAAATCACTATTTTTCGTAATTTTGATACCCTCAAGTTGTCGTCGCGTTAGTCAATGTTACTCCTGACATACACAACTTTCTATCATCTCCTATTAAGTCAACATTGATGAATATTTGGTGCTACATTTGGCTTAATTTGGTGTTGGTACTGCAAGTATGTAGCATACCAGAGCCCTTCAAGTCGGACTTTTTAGCACTTTTTCGACGCTCAATTTTTAGGTTTTTGGTCCAAACAAGTATCTCAAAATGCCGGGCCGGTCGATTTGTTTTCATGCGTTTGTAGCCCTATTACCCTGCTTGGTTGATGCAAAAATTCAGCCAAATCGATTTGGGAGTACGACCTCTTTTTTGAAAAAAATTGCGACCAACTTTTCGTGAAATAACCTAGTTTGACGTTACAAACTCAATCAAGCTTCGTGCCTGTGATTTCTTGTTGTCACGCTTTTTTGCACACTCAGACTAAATATAATAGTCTTTGAAATTGTGCAACTTGTTGTTCTAAACCTGTGCGGGTTTTCAGGTTACGTTAGTGTAAATGTCAATTTTTCCCTCAAAACGGGTTATCGAATTTTTACTTTTTGGTCTCTGGTGTTGAGGCCAAAATCAAAGCAATCAAAAACTTTGTTGTAATTCACTTTTATGTGTATGTGTTGAGTTATTTTGGTGTCAAATAGTTCGATATCGAAAGGCAAGTTGAAGAAATTTCGCACCAAACATGGCCAGCTGACACATTGCTTGGACTCTAGTTGCCTCAAACAGTCCCATCTTGCTCATTTTAAGAGCTAACAAATCAAATAATTCTGTGCACGCTAAAACTAGGTATAAAGGACTCTGAAACTTTGTATTTAGTTTTTCTAAAATAGGTGGTGTTTTCAAGTCAGACTAGTGTAAATGTCAATTTTTTCTTCAAAAACATTTACCCAATTTCCATTTTGCGGTTTCTGGGGTCGCGACCAAATTTGAAGCCCCCCATTTAGTCGTAAATCACTTTTATATGCATGTATTGTATAACTCTGGTGTCAAAAAGTTCAATATTAAAAGGGAAATTGATGAAATTTTGCACCAAAAATGGCGAGCTGGCACACTGCCTTGACTCTTCTTGCGTCAGAAAATCTCCAGTTGCTCATATTAAGTAGCGTTAAATCAAAAATGTTTTTTGCATATTTATTACCAGAACTTCAGTGCTTTGGTTTGGAGTTGGGTTGTAATAGCTCCATATGTTGTCTTGCTTGACAGCGTGGTAGTTGGTTTGACAAAGAACGTTCTCAAAACAATCACAGTTCAAAACATTATTGTATATTTCATGTTGAAGAATACCATTAAACAATTATTTGCACATTTATAACAAGAGTTTGAAAGACTGTAATTTGTTGGGTATTAGCTTGGTATGAGAAGACTGAAACATGATCTTTTAGAAAAAAGCGCTATAGTTGAAATTAGCGTTAATGAAGTCTCGGCCGAAGTTGGATCAGTTAAAATAGCTGGTGACTATGTTTACACGAATGTATATCAAACTTGCCCGAAACCAAACCGCATTAAGCGATATAGATGATACGACAATTTAGTTCATTTGGATACTGAAAAGACATCTATAAAGAAGAGGCCAAGACTCAGATTATGGTGTGCGAGCTTATGAGAAAGAACTGAAAAGATTTCAGTACAGTACGAAGAAGTTTTTGTTATTAGTTTTTCGTGATATGTAGGTGATACGGTCTGTGAATCTTCAGTCCAGTAGTCATTCTACCACGAGTCCATTAGCCTGAGAAAATGGTCCAACCGGCAAAATTCAACGTAAAAATTTAGGATTTTCACCCAAGATTTTTGACCCGAACTGACCCGCTTAACCCGCGGGTCGGAAAATCTCAACCCGACCCGACCCGTACAGCTCAACCCGACCCGACCCGACCCGTACAGGCCCAACCCGACCCGACCCGACCCGACCCGATTGCGAACTCTAGTCTACTTCGCAGCCAATTAATAGTTGGACTGCGCAGTCCAAATAGTCTGCGCAGGCGCGCACAGGCGCAGTCAAACTGGAGTTACGCTGCGCACTGCGCAGTCAGTAGGATTGTGCAGCCAATAAAAGTTGGACCGCGCAGTCCAAAAGTCCAAATAGTCTGCTCAGTCTAACTATTGACTGCGCAATCCTAATGACTGCGCTGTCTAACTCTGGAAATTGCGAACAAGGGTCCTGCCTTTGGTTTTTATTGCAGGGACGAAAAAAATTTCTGATATAGACGTCTTCAATTGACCAAGTTTAACCTACCTAAAACTTGAAAAAAATCTCACGTTTTCTGGGGGCTGCAGACCCGACCCCTGCAGCCTGAAACTCAGTGATCTTGCGTTTGCAATGTGATAAGTGTTAAAATTACTATAAAATGCATTTTAACCCATCACAAAAACTCCTTTCAAGAAAGTCATTCCCCCTGAAATTTTTTTCTGGGTACGCCACTGACAGTGAATATTTAGATTAAATGACTACAACTACATTTTGCAATGGCCCTTTTCGCAAGGGGTGAAGGGACCGCGCAAGAAATTGTTAGTTTTCCCGGGTTCATTTTAACCACCTTGCCCATGTATGACCCGTTTTGAGGGAAAAATTGACATTTACACTAACGTAACCTGAAAACCCGAACAGGTTTAGAACAACAAGTTGCACAATTTCAAAGACTATTATATTTAGTCTGAGTGTGCAAAAAAGCGTGACAACAAGAAATCACAGGCACGAAGCTTGATTGAGTTTGTAACGTCAAACTAGGTTATTTCACGAAAAGTTGGTCGCAATTTTTTTCAAAAAAGAGGTCGTACTCCCAAATCGATTTGGCTGAAATTTTGCATCAACCAAGCAGGGTAATAGGGCTACAAACGCATGAAAACAAGTCGACCGGCCCGGCCTTTTGAGATACTTGTTTGGACCAAAAACCTAAAAATTGAGCGTCGAAAAAGTGCTAAAAAGTCCGACTTGAAGGGCTCTGGTAAGCTACATACTTGCAGTACCAGCACCAAATTAAGCCAAATGTAGCACCAAATATTCATCAATGTTGACTCAATAGGAGATGGTAGAAAGTTGTGTATGTCAGGAGTAACATTGACTAACGCGACGACAACTTGAGGGTATCAAAATTACGAAAAATCGTGATTTTCAGAGTCGTATATTGGAAAAACTGCAGCGAAATCAGAGCTAATTTTTACGGTTTTGTTAATGTGGTAGGTCCACCTACAAAATATCAAAAAATAAAGCAAATCGAAGGGGGTCGCCAAAAAAGCCAAGCACCGTGTGGTCGATTTTCTCAGAAACCGAGTCATATATATATATATATATATATATATATATATATATATATATATATATATATATATATATATATATATAATATATTCAGGGTTTCTTGTTCAAATTGGGTTACTCTACTAACAAAAAAAAGTCAAAATTGTCGTGGGACTTGGGGGTGGGGGTTGTTCCTCTTGTTCCTCCAAACTACTCTCTACTTTCACACCGGGTTCAAACTAGTAACTAAATACCTGTGGACCGGCCCGAGCTAACTCTCCGTGTATACCTGCCTCTTGCCGTCTCCGCTGGTCTCTGCTCCCTCGCCCCCCCCTCTTCCCCTTCCTCTTTCTTTTTTTTTTCAATTTTTTAATTTGAATAGAAAATCTTATATTCATATAAATTTTTTTAACAAAAATTACTTTTCATATACCACCCTCCCAAAAATCAACCCACCCTCCCCTACACAACACACCCCCTCTGAATTTACACAACATTTATATACACAGTGCCCGATTTTGAAAAAACCCATACATATATATATATTATATATATATATATATATATATATATATATATATATATATATATATATATATATATATATATATATAAGGGCGTAGCCAGGGGGGGGGCGCGGGGGTCGCGACCGCCCCCTTTTAGTCGGACCTGAAGAAATTGTCAACAAGGGTCCCCCTTTAGTTTTTATCGCCCGGCCTAAAAAATTTCTGATACGTCTCCAATTGACCAAATTTGGCCTAAAAATCAAAAATTTCCCTCCAATTTTTTTCTGGGGGTTGCCGCCCCCAGACCCCTGCTGTGCTGTGGTTTATTATACCTTGTTATTATATTTCATCAAAGCCTATGCATGTCTACAGGAGTAGATTATGCTGCATTTACTTGTGTAATACACTGTCTGATGTGACGTCAGACGATCCCATCTTTTGTTTAAATTTTCCTTTCTGATACGTAGTCGGTGGGCCAAATTCGGCCTAAGAATTGAAAAAATCCCCAACTTTTTTCTGGGGACTGCCGTCCCCAGACTCCTGCAACCTAAGGGACATGGGTCAATGGTCTTGCGTTTACCATGCGCGTGTGAGTACTCAAATCGCAAAAAACTTCACTTCAACTTCAAAATTGTTATCACTGAGTGAGCAAAAAAAGTTGACAAGGTGCGACCCCCCCTTTTCAAAATCCTGTATACAACTTATTTGAAGACACTAAAATTTCTCTCTATTATTTTCGCAGTTGTGTACATTGGATTATTATGCTAATTTTAACTCCTAGAAGAGCATAATGATTTCTTGTTTTACGTTTTTCTGCTGTCACAATTGAAGCCTTTTAGTAATCGTCAATGAAAACAGGTCTTTTTACACTCGTTTTCTGCACTAGTCAGCTGTTTTTGCTGGGCATTGCATGTTTCTCTGTGTGTTGACATTTTGTAAAGACTTACTTATTTCTTGACGACTATATATATGTATATATTTATACATTTTATTTATATATATTATGTATATTGTACAGGGTTTTTTTGTGTAAAATAGAGTGTATTTACACATCGGCCGCCTAATTTACACAGCAAAAAATAAAAATACACACTGATTTACATAGCCCCATTTTTCCCGAAAAGTTGATGAAACGGCCTATTTGGTTGTAAAAATTACAAAAATTCGCGAAGTGGCGATTTGTGCCTGTGACCTCTTTGTCCTAACAAAATTAAGTCTAATCTTTGACCCCACAACAAAAAATCTTCAGTTTCTGCTCTTAAGGGACTTATGATTTTTCTATATTAGCATTCGTTTTTATGCACTTGAAAGTTGACAATGAAAAATCAGCCATGCTGTATGCTGAGCCTGTCTGTGCGATTTCTTGTCCTACTTCAAACTACTGTAAAAGTTTTACACCCGGATTTGAAAAAAATGAGTAGGATCTCCGATCTGGCTGATAGAACAACTCTCTATCTGTGTAAACCATGCATGTACACGGGGTCTCGGCCTGGGGGTTAGGGCTTGTTTCACACTTTTCGAAATTTAAGGAGGGCTTGCCCTGGCGTGTCGGATACTTGAACTGACAAAAACGCAAAAAATTTCAATTATCTCATATTTTGTATTTTCGTATGTAGTTCGAGTCTCAAAGTCGAAATATTACTTTTCACGTGAAAAAACAGTCAATTTTTTCCTATGCTAAAATACACACTTTTAAAAATTTACACAACATACCCTTATTTTACACAGCAAATTTTTAATTTACACAGCATTTACACAGTGCCGATTTTGAAAAAAAAACCCTGATATTGTATACACTTTTTGCTTGATTTCTAAAGGTTAGGGCCGTCTGACTAAAACGTGTGTATATATATATATATATATATATATATATATATATATATATATATATATATATATATATATATATATATATAATATAGTATATATATATATATATCAGGGTTTTTTTTTGTGTAAAATAGGGTGTATTTACACATTTACACAATCTACACAGCAAAAAATAAAAATACACACTGATTTACACAGCCCCATTTTGCCCCAAAAGTTGATGAAACGGCCTATTTTGGTTGTAAAAATTACAAAAATTCGCGAAGTGGCGATTTGTGCCTGTGACCTCTTTGTCACAAAATTAAGTGTAATTTTTGACCCAAAAACAAAAAATTTTCAGTTTCTGCTCTTAAACGGCTTGATTTTTTTTTATTTTAGCATTCGTTTTTATGCACCTGAAAGTTGACAGTGAAAAATCAGCCACGCTGAGCCTGTCTGTGCGATTTCTTGTCTGACGTCAAACTACTGTAAAAGTTTTACACCCGGATTTGAAAAAAATGAGTAGGATCTAGCTGATAGAACAACTCTCTATCTGTGTAAACCATGCATGTACACGGGGTTCTAGCCCTGGGTGATAGGGCTTGTTTCAGATTTTTCGAAATTTTAGGGGGGCCCCCCCTGGCGTGTCGGATACTTGAACTGACAAAAACGCAAAAAAATTTTCAATTATCTCATTTTTTTATTTTCGTGTGTAGATCGAGTCTCAAAGTTGAAAATATTACTTTTCACGAAATGAAAAAAACGGTCAATTTTTACCAAAAAAATGCTAAATACTCACTTTTAAAAATTTACACAACATACCCTTAATTTACACAGCAAATTTTTAATTTACACAACATTTACACAGTGCCGATTTTGAAAAAAAAACCCTATATTTGTATATATATATATATATATATATATATATATATATATATAATCGAGCTTAGCCACAAGCCCACAATTATAGTTGGGAGGTACACCTTTTCAAATTCTGTACCATTGGAGGGTGGGGCGTCACGCCAGGGGCAATAAATGAGGGTTCCTGTCGTGTGCAAAATTCTTATATGACTGTATTCATTGTATTTCAGCAAAAAAAACTGGGCAATTTTTTATCAGCAAAGATCAGATTTTGATCTTTATATGCAGTAAAAGTATATATACCCTACACCCAAAAGTTTTGGAGCTGTTACACCTACATGTCTGTGCTAGTGTGCTCATATATATATATATATACATGTAAAGGGGTCAAAATTTTGGGTGGGGCCTCTCCGGCCAAATTTTGGGGACCCTCCCCTCCCGATCGACCAAAAATACCCTAAATTTAGCAAAATTTCGCAAAAAAGTGCCATTTTTTAAAAATTTTGCCCAAATTTTGGGGACCCTCCTCCCCGGCCCCTCGATTTGGGGGGGACGTGTGTATAATACGTTATTTTCTTATCTGAACTAGCTCAGCTAAAAGTACAAAACAGTTCTACTCATCTAGTCATTTTGATCCACTAAGGGTCTTATCCAAAATTGGATTTATCGGATTAGATTTACTTTTATTTCATCAATAACGCAGCGTCAATTAAACGTATATAAGTTACTGAAACTTGGCACACACACTACACAGAGATATTTTATGTAAGCCGTGTAGGACTAAATTTCAGCCGGCTATTTTCATTGTGTGCTGTGTTATTAGCAAAATAAATTTAAATCTAATCCGTGAAATCCAATTTTGGATAAGGCCCTAAGTTTATGGTTCCTCTTTCTCAGTCTGTTGAGTAAGCAAATATCATTTTCAGTGTTTCAACTAAATTATTTTGCTGTGAACAAGATTATTTATATACTAAAACATTTTCGCTGTTTCAAAAAGCTCAGAAAAGTTTTTTACGAAGCTTTATATGCGTATATATACGCATTTGATGACGAAATGACCAAACATTAGGCTGAATAGTTTTTTTCGTGTAATTTGGAATGGCTGCTAGCTTGTGTTTGAGTAAGCTTGATTGTGCGGTTTCTTCAAACGCAGCGCTCTATCAAAGCTTGTCATGTCACTGCGCTTGTACTGGTTTGTAAAAAGTGACTTAAGTAAACTAAATAACATAGGTTATATTATAATAGGATACATATATACGTATGTATCACGTATATATATATTATATTTTCGAGTGAAGTGAACCTAGGTTCGCTGAGGTATTAATTTCAACTTCGGGTGAACTTTTATATAGATTTCGTGTCACTCTGAGTGAAGACTGAAGGACACTTTTAAAGGCCAGGACTGTAGCTCGTTCCGCAGGGCAAGGCTAGCGTTATATATAAATACCCAGGATTTGGTTCAGTTGGGGCTAGTGTGTCAGTTTTTTCGGATTTTTGTATGGAATATTTCCTCTGCGGGGGGGGGGGGCGGACGATGTGTTTTTATATGTAAATATTGTGGGGTAAATAAAAAAGGGGGCGCTGATATTCCTCAGCCCAGCCGAAATTCGCGTCATAGACAGAAATTTAAAGAAATATAACGTTTGAGATATGACATTTTTAAGTTACGTTGTTGCTGTGTTTTTTTTGGTCAAATGTTAAGCTAATGGGGGGGGGGGGGGGGTGGGAAGCTGGCTGGAAAACTCTGCGTTGTTCTATCAAAACGGAGAAATTTGATTGTGGCGGAAGCGACCTTGATTATTGTAGAATTGTTTGTGTTTCAGGAATGGAATTAAGGGTTGCTGAAAAATTCAGACTTGGACGAAAAATAGGCAGCGGCTCATTCGGTGATATTTATTTGGGTAAGAGAAGCTGAGATCTATATACTTAGTTTTA
Source organism: Trissonchulus sp. WLG1_4 (assembly GCA_030248245.1). Lineage (NCBI taxonomy): Eukaryota > Metazoa > Nematoda > Enoplea > Enoplida > Ironidae > Trissonchulus > Trissonchulus sp. WLG1_4. Next base: position 53,255 of record JASANF010006820.1, read on the forward strand.
TGTATATTATATGTATATACTTTATAATATTACAAAATCTATAGCGTTGTGTGTCTCAATTTATCAGGCGGCGGATATTGAGGGGGAGCTTGGTGGCGGTGCGTCACATCCTCTGGGTTTTTTTCAAGAGTGAAATTGTATAATTATAAACAGTGGCTCTTTGAGTTGGTGTTTTATAATCCGGCCAAAACATGTTCTGCTGTTGAAAAAATTTATTCACGGTTCTTTTAAACGGACACTCCGGTCGATCCTATTTCGCACTGCATATATAATATATATAATACAATATAATTAATTATGCATATAATAATGTATATATATATATATATATATATATATATATATATATATATATATAATATGCTGTGTTGTTGTTATAGGGACGAACATCCAGACGGGCGAGGAGGTGGCGATCAAGCTGGAGTGCGTGAAGACGAAGCACCCGCAGCTGCACATCGAGAGCAAGTACTACCGGCTGATGCAGGGCGGCGTGGGCATCCCGCAGATCAAGTGGTGCGGGGCCGAGGGCGACGGACGTCATGGTCATGGAGCTGCTCGGGCCC
>JASANF010006821.1:0-19098 GCA_030248245.1 Trissonchulus sp. WLG1_4
AACTAAATTTGCCTTGCGCTCAGCCTTGGCCGGAGAATTAGAAACTTTTCTGTTAACAAGCAACAAACCGGCTGTAATAAAAAAACGATAACTTCCTTCCTAATCGGGCGACCGGCACGACGAGCCTGGATCAAGTGCAGTTGGGGGGGAACAGTGGACCTTTTTTGGAGTAGAGCACCTCAAGGGAAGCATTTTTTTGTAATAGAACCCCTATCCACAAATTTGTATTTTCTGAGCTATGACCCCTTGAAAACATTTTACTCTCCTTACAGCAAGGCTCCACATGTGTGAGTGTGCGTGTGTGTTTTCGAAATCAATCTAATATCAGTTCAAGTTTGAATTTAGGCTTAGGCTTAGTCCCAGAGTTAATAACAAGCTTAGTCTGAGGCTTAGGCTGTTTTGTAATTTTGAAATTTGTATGCTTATGTGATGAGCCTTGCTGTAGCTAAAACTACGTTTTGAAAACTGCATTTTCAGTGTTTTTGGAAGTGAACGTATATAAGCCAAAGTTTGAAGAGAAAAATGGCTATAACGATTTTTGTTTTTGGATAGTTTTGAGTGCGTTATAATGTTTTAAGGCATCGTCTAGGCTTAGCTAGCAGCATTCTCTACGCTGAGCTGGCAGGATTTTTCCCGAAAATTTCGATTTTTCAGTACCTTAGCCTCAGGCTGGAATTCACAACCTAACACTAACTTTAGGGTTAGTGTTCGTGGTGATAGTGTTAGTGTTAGGTTGTTAGTAATTCCAGCCTGAGCCTAAGCCTAAGCCTGAACCGGTCAGACTGAAGCGGGGGGGGGAATTATTTTCGATTCTAATTCGCTTCCTACCCCATCTTTTAATAAAAATATGAAACCCCCATCGTCAGCCATGCCCCCAATCTGATCTCTAGCCCTCAAAATAGCTGTCGCCCCTTTTAATAAAAATCTGAAGTGAAATTATTGGTGTTAAAACCTTTGGGGGTCGAATAAGTCGGAAAAACGGCATTTTTTCGACTAATGATTAAAAATCCCCTATATCCCAAACCGAGGGTTGGGTCAAAATTAAACGCTCTTTTGAATAGGCTAGGTTAGAAGTTTGTCAGTTGTGAGCTTTAGCTGAAAACAAATTTTGTCCAAAATTAAACTTTCACATAAAACTTTTGCGCAAAATTGGATTTATGCAAAAATACTGAATCAAATGAAAACCTGCTGTTACCATTGAAAGAGCAACTTCTAAGCTACTAAATGCTGAACTTTGTCGCAATGGGTTCAGACTTGAAGAACAGAACTTTTCCTGAAGCCACGGACAGGCTGGTCCACGTTACAAGCACAAGTAAGTTTAACAGTACAAATTCAGGGCTATAGCTTGAATTTTTAAAATATGAAGCTATCGGTTTTTTAGTTGGGTAAAATGTTTGTGATGCTTCTTAGATGGTTTTTCCTTCAATTTAGGCCTCAGGCTTAGGCTTAGGCTTGTGCTTAGGCTTAGGCTTAGGTTTGGCAGTTTAGGCTTTTGCTGGCCCGTATTCACATACTAAGTGGAACGCTTCAACTTAGTGTTTACACTTAGTGTTAGCGCTTATAAGCGCTAAGTGTTATTCACATACTTAGTGTTTATTTAAGCGCTTAGCAAACACTAACGCTTAACTTAGCGTTTCAATTTTGTATTCACATACTTAAAATTTAGTGTTTGGCTTAGAATTAAGCGCTTAATTTTAGGGACCTCGGGAGCTCCCTAAGCGCTAAGCGCTTAGTTAGTGGATGGTGTGGGGTAGGGGTGGGGAGAGTGGGGGAGGTTCTTGGCCGCCATGGGAAGGAAGGGCATGCAATTTAGGATATATTAGTAACATTTTCCGACCAATTCGATCCATTTTGCTCGTTTAATCGCCAAAAATAAAAAATGCACTTTGTTGTCCAAATTCGTTTTTTTACATTTTTGAGTAGAGCATCTTAAGGGGTCGCTCCGGGAATCAAGGATTTGGGCCGTATTTTTTAAAAACAGCCAAAATAACCTATCATTCTTGAAGGAAAGTTGCCCAAAATACTATTTCTGATGTTTTGACGTGCATATCTCCATAGCAAAAAATTTGGAAAAAATTGGACAATTTACTGATTTTATTCGACTTTTAGACAAATTCAGCAAGTAAGCCAGTGTATCAACGCTTTTTGAGGTTTTGCAAACAGACGATACGTAGATTTTATTAGTCGTAATGAAAAATTAAAACAATTTTATTGCGTTCTGTACAAAAAAATCGCACAAGAAACCATTTTCAGAAGCAGCAGACTCAAATAGAGGCTGTGTGAATACAAAACCAATTTTTCGGCATTCGATTATAAAATGCTGGTAAAACATTTTTCTACAAAATTTTGCACAATTATAGCCTTAGGCTCTGCGCAGTTGAACAATCTTTTAGTTTTTTAAAATAAAGCTTAGAAATTTTTTTATATGAATTTCATTGCTCAGAGTTCGACTTCGAAAACACATAATGACATTTTTTATCCAAACCAGACATAAATGTCAAAAACCAAAATAATGTTCAACTAGAGAAGCACATAAGCTACATTTTTGTATATAAAGTGTGACTATACGCAAAGTATAAGCAGAGTTATCGTTTGCCGAAAATTCACTCACGTTTGGTGCTCTGGGAGTCACGTGACATGATCACGTGATTTGAAATTTTGCCTCCAGTGTTCTTTTGTGCCATAGTACATATATGTATAGTAAAGTTTGACATTTGCCATTTTTTTTGCTAGTTTTCAATGTAACCCCCGATTCCCGGAGCGCCCCCCTAATCGAAGTAATTTTTCTTCAAGAACTTCTATTTGAAAATTTATATTTTTCATGATATGCCCCCTGAAACATGTAGAGCTGATTTAGCATTTCTCAGGAATCCACCTGCTGAAAACATTTTTTACAAATTTATAGTTCGAGAAAAATATATATTATTAATAAGAAATAGTAATTTAAACAAATCTATAATCGGATTTATAAATACAAAATGGAAATGCCGATAAATAACGAATTCCGGATCCACATCAAGCAGGGAGCGCACTCCAAGCCAAAGCCAAAACTAAGCACAAAAGTTGCTAAACGCGGGCCCGTATTCACATACTAAGTGTAACGCTTAAACTTAGTGTTTACACTTAGTGTTAGCGCTTATAAGCGCTAAGTGTTATTCACATACTTAGTGTTTATTTAAGCGCTTAGCAAACACTAACGCTTAACTTAGCGTTTCAATTTTGTATTCACATACTTAAAATTTAGTGTTTGGCTTAGAATTAAGCGCTTAATTTTAGGGACCTCGGGAGCTCCCTAAGCGCTAAGCGCTTAGTTAGTGGATGGTGTGGGGTAGGGGTGGGGAGAGTGGGGGAGGTTCTTGGCCGCCATGGGAAGGAAGGGCATGCAATTTAGGATATATTAGTAACATTTTCCGACCAATTCGATCCATTTTGCTCGTTTAATCGCCAAAAATAAAAAATGCACTTTGTTGTCCAAATTCGTTTTTTTACATTTTTGAGTAGAGCATCTTAATCGAAGTAATTTTTCTTCAAGAACTTCTATTTGAAAATTTATATTTTTCACAATATGCCCCCTGAAACATGTAGAGCTGATTTTGCATTTTTCAGGAATCCACCTGCTGAAAACATTTTTTTACAAATGTATAGTTCAAGAAAAATATATATTATTACTAAGAAATAGTAATTTAAGGGGGTAGTGTCGCGAAAGCAGTCGATTTTGCGCGACTGTAAAACTTGTTCAGTAAAATGTTAGAAATTGTTCTTTCTATATTTTAAAAATCTACCAAATAGCAAATTATTTTGCCAAGTTTCAGCAAAATTGGTGCAGCATATAGTTCGGAATAATGCCTCAAAGTCGGAAAAATGACGAAAAAAAACCTATTCACATTCCATTTTTTAGTCACATTTATCAATTTTTCTGTTTAGTTTTTTTACACAGACTAATAGCACATATGTTGTAGTTTATGCACACAAAATTTAGTGCAGATTACTGTAGCGGCTGTGGAGTAATACTAGTTTGAACTGTGAAGGTGTACTTAAACTGTAAAATAGCAACAGCAATAATGATAAATTGTGGAAAATCTAGACGCTTATTTTCAAATCAGAAGAAAAACGAACCTTCAATTTTCTTTTTTCTTATTTGTCGCAAAAAATTGTGCGTCCACACATGATGTGTACTTCACAAGCTGGCCAATCTGATATCTGGCTTGTTTTTTCGAACTTTTATGTCCCTATTGTGTGATGTCTGGCTTACTAATGACGATTGGTCCAAGATATTTGTCAATATTGATAGTGTGATGTCTGGCAGTAATTATTTGATACCATACAGTGTTGGACTAGCTTCTCATTGCATGTACTACTTCAAAACAAAAAGTTCTATTTTCACAGCCTATGAGCAAAACTGCTTTCGCGACACTACCCCCTTAAATAAATCTATAATCAGATTTATAAATACCAAATGGAAATGCCGATAAATAACGGCCCGTATTCACATACTAAGTGTAACGCTTAAACTTAGTGTTTAGACTTAGTGTTAGCGCTTATAAGCGCTAACTGTTATTTACATACTTAGGGTGAAATTCTAGAAGGGTGATTAGCGAGTGACTAACTTAATCAGTCGCTAAACGTTCTTTCATTACGTTTTGTCATTACGAATTCTACACGCTGAGAATAGACTGGCCTGATGTCATTCTGCACGCGCGCTATTCTTTTAATCACTGACTAACTTAATCACCCTTCTAGAATTCCACCCTTAGTGTTTATTTAAGCGCTTAGCAAACACTAACGCTTAACTTAGCGTTTCAATTTTGTATTCACATACTTAAAATTTAGTGTTTGGCTTAGAATTAAGCACTTAAGTTTAGGGACCTCGGGAGCTCCCTAAGCGCTAAGCGCTTAGTTAGTGGATGGTGTGGGGAAGGGATAGGGAGAGTGGGGGAGGTTTTTGGCCGCCATGGAAAGAAAGGGCATGCAATTTAGGATATATTAGTGACATTTTCCGACCAATTCGATCCATTTTGCTCGTTTAATCGCCAAAAATAAAAAATGCACTTTGTTGTCCAAATTCGTTTTTTTACATTTTTGAGTAGAGCATCTTAATCGAAGTAATTTTTCTTCAAGAACTTCTATTTGAAAATTTATATTTTTCATGATATGCCCCCTGAAACATGCAGAGCTGATTTTGCATTTTTCAGGAATCCACCTGCTGAAAACATTTTTTACAAGTGTATAGTTCGAGAAAAATATATATTATTAATAAGAAATAGTAATTCAAATAAATCTATAATCGGATTTATTGATACCAAATGGAAATGCGGATAAATAACGAATTCCGGATCCACATCAAGCAGGGAGCGCACTTCAAGCCAAAGCCAAAACTAAGCACAAAAGTTGCTAAACGCTAAGTTTAGTATAACACTAATTTTTAAGCGTTTATTTTGTGAATAACAGTTTAGTACAAATTAAGCGCTAACACTTAGCAAACGCTTAGCGTTAGTATGTGAATAACTCTTAGTATGTGAATTCGGGCCAACGAATTCCGGATCCACATCAAGCAGGGAGCGCACTCCAAGCCAAAGCCAAAACTAAGCACAAAAGTTGCTAAACGCTAAGTTTAGTATAACACTAATTTTTAAGCGTTTATTTTGTGAATAACAGTTTAGTACAAACTAAGCGCTAACACTTAGCAAACGCTTAGCGTTAGTATGTGAATAACTCTTAGTATGTGAATTCGGGCCATTATTCCGACACCATTCAAACACGTTTAGAACGCAGAAAACACGGGTTTCCGCAAAATTGCGAAAACGTCCATCAGTGATGAGGGTTCAGATTTCGGGGGGTCATATCTCAGAAATTCTCTAAATTCTGTAAACTAAGCTATAGCTCAGCGTTTAAAAATTCAAATCACAAGCGGTCTTTTGCATTGTAGAACAATATCTTACCTAAATGTATGCTATGCATTGAAACCTAGCCTTTAAATTGTTTTCAGTACAAATGGCTAAAGAAAGGTCCTGTCCAAAATCGGAAATCGATAAAACCTCGAAAACTACACGACCACCACCCACGAGCCTTATCCTTTGCGAAACGTGACGAACGATAATAGCCGGAAAGTGACGTGTGATGAACAAAAATTTGTGAGGTTTTGGTTTATGGAAGTCTATTGGCGTGTTCTAAAGCCAAAAAATGTGTTTGACGAATTTGACAAATTTTCAACGTCAAACAGCTTCGTCGGGAAAAGCTTTACGAAAAGTGATGAACGGTGACGGGAAAGTGACGACCACAAATTTTTGTAAAAATTAATTTTGCATATTTTTGCGTTGAAATTAGGTTCTGAAACAATTTTTCAAAAAATTGCAAAAAATCTTTGTTCGTCACTTACGGCCAACTTTAATCACTCTTCGCGAGGGATGAAGCGCCTCGTCGTATGCCGAGTGCCGACTAGCAGGGATCAATTTTATGTACAGTACTGTGCAAAAAAAAGTTCCCTCTTCGTCGGCGTACGACGAGCTTCGTCGTTCGCGACAAATGACGAACGTTTGCCGGAAAATGACGAAGAACATTTTTTGTGTTAAAGACTTCTGGAAGTCTATTGTAAGGCCGTGTTACATTGAGCTTTTTTTCAGCTGCTCGAGCAGCTGAAAAAAAGCTGCAGCTTTTTTTCGCCATTTCCGGCTTTTTTCCAGCTGCTCGAGCAGCTGGAAAAAAGCTGGAGCAGCTGAAAAAAAACTGGAGCAGCTGAAAAAAAGCGGATAAGTATGGCGGTCACTATGGACTAGCTGCTCCGTTGCTATGACAACGCTGCAGTTCCCGCATTTTTTCAGCTGCTCCGGCTTTTTTTCAGCTGCTCCAGCTTTTTTCCAGCTGCTCGAGCAGCTGAAAAAATGCCGGAAACGTCGAAAAAAAGCTGCAGCTTTTTTTCAGCTGCTCGAGCAGCTGAAAAAAGCTCAATGTAAACACGGCTTTAATAATGCCCTACAGTACTGTGTCACGTGACTTGTGAAAACCCTATTCACACGTCAAACAACTATGTCTAACCTCAATTAGTTTTGACATTCAATAAATAGCTCATTTGAAAGGTTTTCAATAGGATACGATTCGATCATACAATAATTGTTTTTATTCCACACTAGATTTTAAAATTATTTCTTCAGCTGCCTAGCTTTTTTGAGCTAAAGATTGTTGACAAAGGCCCGTATTCACATACTAAGAGTTATTCACATACTAACGCTAAGCGTTTGCTAAGTGTTAGCGCTTAATTTGTACTAAACTGTTATTCACAAAATAAACGCTTAAAAATTAGTGTTATACTAAACTTAGCGTTTAGCAACTTTTGTGCTTAGTTTTGGCTTTGGCTTGAAGTGCGCTCCCTGCTTGATGTGGATCCGGAATTCGTTATTTATCCGCATTTCCATTTGGTATTTATAAATCCGATTATAGATTTATTTAAATTACTATTTCTTATTAATAATATATATTTTTCTCGAACTATACATTTGTAAAAAATGTTTTCAGCAGGTGGATTCCTGAAAAATGCAAAATCAGCTCTGCATGTTTCAGGGGGCATATCATGAAAAATATAAATTTTCAAATAGAAGTTCTTGAAGAAAAATTATTTCGATTAAGATGCTCTACTCAAAAATGTAAAAAAACGAATTTGGACAACAAAGTGCATTTTTTATTTTTGGCGATTAAACGAGCAAAATGGATCGAATTGGTCGGAAAATGTTACTAATATATCCTAAATTGCATGCCCTTCCTTCCCATGGCGGCCAAGAACCTCCCCCACTCTCCCCACCCCTACCCCACACCATCCACTAACTAAGCGCTTAGCGCTTAGGGAGCTCCCGAGGTCCCTAAACTTAAGCGCTTAAGGTGGTAGTTCCAGAATCGCAGTTTTTTTACGTGAGCTTTTTTCAAAGCTCTTTTTTAGAACAACAAGTAAAGCAGGAATACAATGGCTGCAAATTTTTGAAACAAGACTCAAAACTGTGTACTATCACGTTTTGATCATTGATGAAGTTCAAAGTTAAGACTAGCTACTCCATTGGCTTACAGTTTAGTAAGCCAATGTGGTAGCTAGTCTTAACCATGGTATTTTACACCAAATAAAAAATGCTCTGGGTGTTTTTTGGTGTAGTTTAAGAAAATTATAATTTCTTTACTCATAGTTTATAGATCTGTCAGAAAAACGTGTCACTGCGATTATGGAACTACCACCTTAATTCTAAGCCAAACACTAAATTTTAAGTATGTGATTACAAAATTGAAACGCTAAGTTAAGCGTTAGTGTTTGCTAAGCGCTTAAATAAACACTAAGTATGTGAATAACACTTAGCGCTTATAAGCGCTAACACTAAGTGTAAACACTAAGTTTAAGCGTTACACTTAGGCCCGTATTCACATACTAAGTGTAACGCTTAAACTTAGTGTTTACACTTAGTGTTAGCGCTTATAAGCGCTACGTGTTATTCACATACTTAGTGTTTATTTAAACGCTTAGCAAACACTAACGCTTAACTTAGCGTTTCAATTTTGTATTCACATACTTAAAATTTAGTGTTTGGCTTAGAATTAAGCGCTTAAGTTTAGGGACCTCGGGAGCTCCCTAAGCGCTAAGCGCTTAGTTAGTGGATGGTGTGGGGTAGGGGTGGGGAGAGTGGGGGAGGTTCTTGGCCGCCATGGGAAGGAAGGGCATGCAATTTAGGATATATTAGTAACATTTTCCGACCAATTCGATCCATTTTGCTCGTTTAATCGCCAAAAATAAAAAATGCACTTTGTTGTCCAAATTCGTTTTTTTACATTTTTGAGTAGAGCATCTTAATCGAAATAATTTTTCTTCAAGAACTTCTATTTGAAAATTTATATTTTTCATGATATGCACCCTGAAACATGCAGAGCTGATTTTGCATTTTTCAGGAATCCACCTGCTGAAAACATTTTTTACAAATGCATAGTTCGAGAAAAATATATATTATTAATAAGAAATAGTAATTTAAATAAATCTATAATCGGATTTATAAATACCAAATGGAAATGCGGATAAATAACGAATTCCGGATCCACATCAAGCAGGGAGCGCACTTCAAGCCAAAGCCAAAACTAAGCACAAAAGTTGCTAAACGCTAAGTTTAGTATAACACTAATTTTTAAGCGTTTATTTTGTGAATAACAGTTTAGTACAAATTAAGCGCTAACACTTAGCAAACGCTTAAGGCCGATTCACACGCTGCGATTTTACTGCGATTTTGCCGCAGCGTTTTTGTCGCTGCGGCAAAACGCAGCTTGCCGCACGCAAAACGCAATGTCTGAACAGACGCAGCGTTTTCAGTGCGGAATGCCTGCGTCTTGATTTTGCCGCAGCGTGTTAAACGCCAGACTGCTATTCGACCTGCGATTTCATTGCGTTTTGATGCTGCGGACGTGTTGGCATAAACAAATTTCGCGGACCAATTTGTCATTTTTTTGAAACAGTAAAGACGCAGCAAACTGACCTGCGAGACGCACTAAGGCCGCAAAGCTTGTTCAGACGGTGCGTTTTGCTTGCGACACCCTGCGGCTTGTGTTTTGCGTCAAAATCGCAGCGGCAAAAACGCACCGTGTGAATCGGCTATTAGCGTTAGTATGTGAATAACTCTTAGTATGTGAATACGGGCCTTAGTATGTGAATACGGGCCAAATCCTTCGTGCAAGGCTCAACATGTGTATTGTTGACAAAACCTCAAACCTGCAAGGCTCAGCATGTTTGAGTGTGCGTGTGCGTTTTCAAAAATACTCAAATTTAGGCTTTAGGCTTAGGCGCAGGCTTAGTTCCAGGGGCCGTATTCTCAAAATTACCTGCAGATAAAGTCAGGCTAACTTTATCCACAGGTAAGGTGAAGGTAAAGTCGTATTCTCAAACAATGACAAAAGCCAATGTGATAGCTAGGATTATCTTTAATAGTCGGGTCGGAAAAGTGCTTTATCTTGTTTCGCAGCAAAAGTTAATGTATTGTGTAAATTTTTAATCTCAACCGTCAACGTTGGTCAGACTGAAGCGGGCCGGGGGGGGGGGGGGGGAATTATTTTCGATTATAATCTGCTTCCGGGTTAAATGCAGTTGGGGGGGGAATAGTGGACCTATTTTTTTGAGTAGAGCACCTTGGGGGAAGCATTTTTGCTTCAAGAACCCCTATTTCATTTTTTGGATTTTTTGAGATACGACCCCCCGAAATCTGAACCCTCAGTGAGGGACGTTTTCGCAAATTTTTTTCGAAGCCCTTGTATTTTCCGTTCTAATCGTGTCTAAATGGTGTCAGATTATTGTTTGCAATTTTTTAGGATCAAAACAAAGGCTTTCTAACCGGGTTCCTGCCGAAAAATTGGCCAAATTCGCCAGAAACGTCCAATTTTTGAGCAAATTCAAACTTGGCCATAATTTAGGCTTGGGCTTAGGCTTAGGCTTAGGGCTTAGGCTTAGTATGGGGCTTAGGCTTAGGCTTAGTATCAGGCTTAGTATCAGGCTTAGGTTCAGGCTTAGGCTTAGGCTCAGGCTTCGGCAATAAAAAAACGAAATTTTCAGAAAAAATCCTGCCAGCTAAGCCTAGAGAATCCTGCCAACTAAGCCTAGACGATGCCTTAAAACATCATAACGCACTCAACACTATCCAAAAACAGAGATTATAGCCATTTTTGGCTTCGAACTTTGGCCTACGTTCACTTCCAAAAACACTGAAAATGCAATTTTCAAGGGGTCATAGCTCGGAAAATCCAAATTTGTGGATAGGGGTTCTATTACAAAAAATGCATCCCTCAAGGTGCTCTACTCCAAAAAATAGGTCCACTATTTCCCCCCCCCCCCAACTGCACTTGATCCCTGCTTCCTACCCCATCTTTTAATAAAAATATGAAACCCCCATCGTCAGCCATGCCCCCAATCTGATCTCTGGCCCCCAGATAATTTCAACTTTATCTTTACCCACAGACAGAATTAACTTTACCTTCACCTTACCTGTGGGTAAAGTTAGCCTAACTTTACCTGCAGGTAATTTTGAGAATACGGCCTCAGGGTTATCAGAAATACGTTTGGGATTAGTCTGAGGCTTGGGCTTAGTTTTATAATTTTGAAATTTATATGTTTATGTGATGAGCGTTGCAGGAAAGATAGGCACGTGAGATACTGAAGAAAGCTCAACTTTTTTTCAACTGCCGGGCAGCTGAAAAAAAAGCTCGATGTAGACACGGCCTACCCCAATATATATGTCTAAAAAAATAATGATTTTGAACCATGCATGTATGAGGAGGGGGATGGGGGGGAACCCTCCTCCCAAAATCGAGAATCCGGGGGTCCCAAAATTTGGGCAACATTTAGTAAAAAGGGCACTTTTTTGGGAAAATTTTACAAATTTTAGGGTATTTTTGGTCGATCAGGGGGGGAGGGTCCGCAAAATTTGGCCGGAGAGGCTCTCCCGAAACTTCGACCCCGTTACATGTATGTTGTATGTTTCGAACGAGCTTTGAATTTTTTCGAACAGCTATATATAATAAGGCTGTGTTTACTTTCGGTTACTTCTCTGTGAAGTATCCTGTATCCAAGTATTCCGTATCCGCTCTCTCGGCCTGCTCGATTGGGATGAAAAATTTGGACCGAGGTCCGAGTAGCACCGTAGCACATATTTTTCGGATCAAGTGCAGTTGGGGGGGGGAAATAGTGGACCTATTTTTTGGAGTAGAGCATCTTGAGGGAAGCATTTTTTGTAATAGAACCCCTATCCACAATTTGGATTTTCTGAGCTATGACCCCTTGAAAATGGCATTTTCAGTGTTTTTGGAAGTGAACGTCGGCCAAAGTTCGAAGCCAAAAATGGCTATAATCTTTGTTTTTGGATAGTTTTGAGTGCGTTATGATGTTTTAAGGCATCGTCTAGGCTTAGCTGGCAGGATTCTCTAGGCTAAGCTGGCAGGATTTTTTCTGAAAATTTCTATTTTTAATTGCCTAAGCCTGAGCCTAAGCCTAAGCCTGAACCTAAGCCTAAGCCTAAGCCTGATACTAAGCCTAAGCCTAAGCCCCATACTAAGCCTAAGCCCTAAGCCTAAGCCCAAGCCTAAATTTAGGCCAAGTTTAAATTTGGTCAAAAATTGGACGTTTCTGGCGAATTTGGCCAATTTTTCGGCAGGAACCCGGTCAAAGAGCCTTTGTTTTGATTCTAAAAAATTGTAAACAATAATCTGACACCATTTAGACACGATTAGAACGGAAAAAACAAGGGCTTCGGAAAAAAATTGAGAAAACGTCCCTCACTGAGGGTTCAGATTTCGTGGGGTCATATCTCAGAAAATCCAAAAAATGAAATAGGGGTTTTTGAAGAAAAAATGCTTCCCCCAAGATGCTTTACTCAAAAAAATAGGTCCACTATTTCCCCCCCCCCCCAACTGCATTTAACCCTGTTTTTCTGTGTTTCCTGAGATGCGACCCCCAAAATCTTGCCCGTGTTAGAAATTTTTCTCTGAAACTTGTTTTTATATTGTTCAACAGCACTTTAATGTTTATGATGTTTATAGTAGAATGTGCTTCGTCCCTATTTAGACCGAGAAGTGGCCACTTCTCGAGAGTCGTTCAATTTTTGATCATATTCAGACTGGGTCTTTATTTAGGCTTAGGCTTGGGGCTTGGGCTTTGATTCAGAAAATAATTTCGAAGGAGAAGAATTAAGATTAAGACATTAGTGAATTTATCTAAAGTAGTTCAATATGAAGTAAGTACTTAATTTGTGAAATTTTCTGTGTCTTAGTCCGCGTGTAATGTAGGTATATATTTTAATTTTGGCGTTTTTCACTGTATACATCCGATTTTTTCAGGATTTTACGAAATGTCTGCGGAGGGCGATAAGCCAAAATCAGCTGAGGAGAATGGGGCCGCAAATTCTCAACCCGCCGATGAATTAGCTGATCTACTGGACGATGCTTTGGCGGATTTCGGCAAAAGCAATCCAGTGGCTGGAGGCGACTCACAACTCCCCGCCGCTGAAGCCATGACGGGCGTCGAAGACGGGGGGACTGAGCCGGCTTTCAGTCCTGAGGATATCAAAAAAATGGCCAATGACTTTCACTGTATGCTAAAGCATCTGGCCGATGTGCAAAAGGTCATGAGCTCTGAGAATACTGCTGGCAGTTCAAGCGAAGCGATGCAAGACGGCGCTGTAGCTTCAAGTGAAGCTGGTGCCGGCGTCAGTGGCGCTTCTAGCGAGCCTAAGCCTGAGTCTGCCGAACTTCTAGGGGGTGACAGCTACCCGTTTGATGAAAAAAGTGCCTCTGAGCTGATTCAGCGTAATCTAAGTCTTATGGCCGATCGGGCAAAGCAAGTTAGCACTGCGGCAACCGATGAGGAATTTTCACAAGCTATGAATCAATTCGGCTCCCCAGAAGGCATTGAAGAAGAATTTTTGGCCTATATGGGAGGTTTAGTAGGGCAGCTGTTGTCAAAAGATGTGCTTTATCCGCCAATGAAGGAGATTTCGTCGAAATATCCAGACTGGTTAGCTGAGAATAAGGACAAAGTAAGCGCGGACGACCTAGCTCGCTATGAACAACAATTGCAGTTGATGCGAACCATTTGTACGGAATTCGAAGCCGGATCTGAAACGGAAGAAGAATCCATACGCGAAGCCCGATTTCTGCGCATTGTGGAAGCGTTGCAAAAAGTTAGTAGTTTCCACTCTTAATTATATTTCTATTTGTTCTAATTTTGCTGTCTCGATTATTGGCTTGAATCGATTTTGCTTGGTGACCGTAACCTTAATTGATGTTGAAAAGTTTGTCATCTGCATCTGTATGTATATATTATAGTCTAAGTCGGGTAACTAATTGCATTTATCCGATCGTATATACACGTACCTATATATTGTATAAAAGGCTGGCTCAGGCATCAAAGGCGTATCAAAAGCTGGGTCATACTTATTATTTTCTATAAGCAGTTTTGAATCAGTCTAATTCGCACTTATTGTATAAGCCGCCACCCCAATCGAAGCTCGGGGGAAGGGTTAGGCATTTTGAGTTTTTCTCAAGGAGTATTGGAGTACTGGAAATCAATAAGTAATTCTTCATTTCAACCGGTAATAATTTTCGCCTGCCTTTATCCGTTAACACGGGGGCTGGGGCATATTCTGGGGGGTCTTGTACCGACATTTTGACTGCCCTTGTACCAAATCAGACTAAACTTACCGTCGTTTTAGCGAAAAAGTGAACGGTTTTGAAAAAATTTTGATCAAAATACCGTTTTTTTGCTTAAAAATTAGCTAATTTTAAAAATCTTGGCCAGAATTTGTGGAAAAACAGCCTAAATTTAATAGAAACGCCCATATTTAAGAGCCAGTTTTATTGAGATTTTGCTTTCCTTCCTTGTATATACCTCCGGCTCTACTTTTGCTGCCTAAATATATACGCATCCAAATCTAAAAATCTGTGGGCCCCGGACCCCCCACGTGTGAAACTGTGCCTGCCTTCCTCAATTTCTCTCCCAAGGACAATATCTAATGGAAAATCGTATTAATTATTGGGGTTTTTTGTTTCAGATGCAATTGCTTGGTCAGCCACCGAAAGATTTGGGTCGGAGATCTGCCGCCTGGCTGGTCCGTTGATCCGCAAACTGGAATTCCCAATTTGGCAGACAACCAGGCTGCTGGATCCTGCCCCCAGATGTAGCCTGAGATCCAGGCTTAGGCACTGAATCTTCTTTGCAATGAATGATGAATCATAATTTATTTATTTCACTGGTAAATGCAAGGAACAGAAGAATTAAATTTCTGCTCCGGGCTTATATATTTGGGGACAGGCTGGCTAAACGAAACTTGCAGAGGGTTTAAAGTCGGAGGCAAAAATTGAAACTTATTTATTTAAATCGAGATGCATTTATAAGTTAATTGCGGAAAATTATGTTGAGATGAATTTGGCTTTTTTTATTAAAATTTTGGAAAATTTCGTGCATTCAGTTTTTATTTTTTCGTTGCTTTTTTGTTGCGTATTGTCAGAATTTTTATGGAGGTGCTTAGTTACGTTTTCCTTAAGGTAGGGTTACGGAGATGAACAAAAGGTAACAAATCTTTTCAAACGGTTGGTTTTAGAATTTAATTCTGTAGACTTACGAATTCTGAACCGAAGACGTTATTAAACTTTATAGATAGGTTTATAGATTTTTCGTTTTTTGTCTTTCAGTTAGGCTACTGTCGTGCAGAGTTCAGTTATTTTTTGTCTAGCGTGTTTTTGTAACTCAAATTAGTGTCTAGTATATAAACTTGTGTTTTTTTGATTTAAAGCAGCTTGTGTTAAACTCTGCAAAATTGCGATAAATGGTTCATCACATTTTGCTAATAGGCGATGTTATTGACCATATAAATGAAAATCTTTTTGCTAAATCGGTTGAAAAAATAGTACAACTCATCAAACCCCTGTAATTGCAAGAATGTCATAACGTAGAGAGAGATATATATAAAATGTGACCATAGTTTGATATTAGTACTTTAGTTGACTCGTTATATTAATCAATTTGTTACTGTACTCGTCTACTGTTATAGAATCTAAAAAATAAAGCTTGGATCAGTGCTACTGTTTTCATTAACTGGCCTTGTATAAATCTGTTTTATCATTGAAAGTTTTTGGAAAATCAGCCGGTACAAATACATTTGCGTTGGAACCAGGTTTTGTTTTTGTGCTAGCTTTTAGCTTTTTATGGTGCAAGCTGTTTGTTGATTCTTCTATTTGATTGCTGTGCAAATTTACCTGCTATCTTCTGAGTAAACTATTATTCCTTATTTAGTCTGCTTTTGTGTTTGACGTTTAGACTCAAGTGGATTGTTTTTGGAGTTTTTTCATTGAATTATGCTCTTTATTAACTGATGAGTCCCAGTATTTAGGTTTCCTGGGCTATAAGCAGGACTTTCTTAAGTAGATTGTCGGAAAAGAAAGTCTTTCACTTTAATGTATCACTGTACGACAAAAAGCAGGGTTGGAACCAGTGTTTGTTTAATGCGAAAGATAATCTTGGTTTGCTGAATAGCATGTCTCAAGTTTGAGGTGGATTTAGATAAATGGGTACAGACCAAAGACTAATCTTCAACTTTTCAGTAAGTTTTTTCAAGGGTTCAGGCATTGGACTGATAATCTGCGGCGTATTACCAAAGGGTAAGCTGGACACCATAGTATTGGAAGCTAATTTTTTTGTGCGCGGGGGGTGTTCCTCATCTGTATTGTTGGGATTATTCCTTCGCGCATCTAAAGACGGGTAAAATTGACCTTGTTTCGAAGGATTTTTCCGTAAGTCTTTGATGCAATGGTGCTCACCGCCAAATTCTACTTCGCTCATTTGCATTAATCCCGTTTGCGCTATTTTGCGGCAGTGCCTACAAGTAAACCGAACGTTAGAAAAAATAAGCAGGAACGATTTATATTTTTTATCATATAGTGTTTTATTGCTCCAGGGACGGTCCAGAACAGACAAAGGGGAATGGGTACGCCAGCCGAAGCCAACTGTAGACTAGAATATCCCTACGATGAGTGATTCGAGGTAATTATGGTTAATATTTTTGATTCGCGGTTTTTGGTCGGACAAGTGCATAACGCCACTTTTTTGTTAGTCCAGTCTTTTAAGCAAGTTTGCGCAAAAGTATAAAAAAATCTAAATCTTCTAAATCAATCATGAACAATGTCTGGCCAAGAAATGCTGGACTCTGAAACAAAACAGATATCTTGCCTCTTTTATCGTTGACTACTTGGTATAATATATACGCAATATTTGAAAATTAGCGTTTTTGCGGATAATGAAATTTTGGGTGGTGATTTCCTCAGCATCCAGCAATTGTTTATTAGTCATACGTTTTTTTTATTATTTTGTTTCATTTCAGGCCAATGGCAAGAGGTGTCTGGATTGGCAAGGGCGTGTATGGGACGGCAATGCGGGGGCTTCAATCAGGACAATGCGGACAGAGTCGTGGCCATAGAAAGTCCCAATCGCACTAATGGACAACGGCATTGCCAAGCGTGCTAGACAAATTGAACTGCTCAGGCAGCTGGAGAAATTCGATAATCCGCATATTGTCAGGTGCGAATTATCAGGATTAGCTCGGTTATTAGGTTTAAAGGGGATGAAATATATATATAATCAGTAGTCCGGGGATGCACCGAAGTGGTGGGGGTCGACGGTGGAGTCGGAATATATAGTAAGCGATAAGGTGGACGTTTGAGTACGTCTCTGGTAGGTCCGTCTATTTACAGTTATGCTAAGTCAGGAGAATTTTCCCATTCGTATATACGCGTATTAATCGGTCGTGTAATGTACTAGAGGCCACAATGCTTGGAGAATATGTAGTCAGGCATGGCTATGGTATCTATACTTTGATTAATAACTTATAAGGGTTTTTTTTTCAAAATGGACAATCGGTCCATGTTGGGTCGGGTTAGTTTTCAGTTGGGTCCATTTAGGCACAGACTCGGTCAAGAATATATATCTCGTAAGTAGACATTTATGTCATTTTCTATGCAGGTATATACGCATTGAATCCCCAGGAAAAAATTTAGGGGGAATTACTTTTTGATAAAATATATAAACTTTTTTGCATTTTGGGCCCAATTTTTTAAAATTTGATCACTGTCGCACTCTGTAGTATATGACCCTTGTTGACAGATTTCTTGAGGTTGGACAAGGGAAAAGGGGGGGGGGGGGTCGCGACCCCGTGCACCAACCCCCGCCCCCCTGGCTCTTGTCCCCTGGGTATGGTTGGGGTCAGGTTAATTTTTGTTGGGTCCATTTACAAGAACTCTGAATTCTGGACCCACTCGTGGACCCAAAAAACCCTGACTTGTTTATACTTTAGTTTACTTAAATTGACAGCTGTTTACACAAATGAGTATCTTTTATTAATTGAATCTTAATTACTGTATCTTTTTTTATGTTAGATACGCTACATTAAACTTGCCAGGTCCTTTTTCTAAGCTCAGTAGTAGCGCGATACTAAAATATGAAAAGAAAGTTTTTTATTCCGCACAGTTTGTCAAGTCAGGTGTTTTTATTTTCATTTTTGTAGGTTGCTGGACGTTTGCCGTGGTTGGATAAATAGTAGCAAAAGTCTACCGTTTGGCTCATATTCGAATTTTGCGAATGCTGACCTGTCAACATACATAGCACAGGTAGATATCATTATTAATTTGTTACTTCGATATATTTTTACTTGTTGCGATTTATAGAATTGACTGTGCTTACCCCAGCAAAGGTAACGAGCAGGACTGATTTGACTCAGGCGCGTCTGAGAATACTACCACCTGGTTTCTATAATTGACATTTTTAATACTTTTTTTAGCATTGACTTGACTTACTTATATAATATAGTCCCTTCTAAAAGTACTTTTACTTATACCGTTTTTGAAAGAGATTGTCCGTAGTTGCCGGCGTCTGATCGTCTAGCTCACAGCCTGGGTCCGCCCTGTTTTATACAGCTGTCAATCAATACTTGCGGACAAACTGAGACACCCTAAGCCCGGTTCATATATACTTGTCCCTATGGACGCAGGGACGGGATAAGGACGAATTTCGATCAGCTGCTGTGAAAAATTGACAAATGAGCTTTGGCTACTTATTAGTGTAAGGTCTGGAAGTGACCTTAATTATCGTCATGCAAAAAAGTTGGCATATTTGGCTATGTAGTTTGTCCGGAATGGTTCAGCGACAAAACCGTGGGCAGAGGACAAGTATGAACCGAACTTTACGGACAAAATTAGACAACCTTACGGACAAGTACGAACCGGGCCAGATTGTTTGAGTAGCTGTTGTTTTTCGGCATGTTCAAATGTTCATACTGCACGGTTTTACAGTGATATTATTTAAACAGTGTGAGTGTTTCTTTCGTTTGCGATTTTCCAGCCGTATATTATGCCTCCGCTGTATTTTTCTTGTAACTTGCAAACCCTCTAAACATTCAAATATTTTAAACTGACTAATTTAATTTAACTAAATTAGGCCTGATCGGATTGTAAACTTTAACGGAAGCTTAGAGCTTTGCTGGGTGTTCAGCGTGTTATGCAATCAGCAAGGTCGGCATTCACAGGGTGTTCAACTTCCAGTATTGCGGCTCCTAT
>JASANF010006822.1:0-14249 GCA_030248245.1 Trissonchulus sp. WLG1_4
ATAGGGGTTCTTGATGCAAAAATGCTTCCCCCAAGGTGCTCTACTCAAAAAATTCATCCAACCCGACTATTGGAGTTGACATCTATTGAAGGAAATTCAAATGTGACCAACTTTGGTTTTTACGAATTGCGATGCATGTTTGTTTTTGCCCGTTTTCAAGAAGACTCGTTATTACATTTTCTGTGCTGTTGTCTTTAAGCGATTTTCTCAGTAAATTGACTAGTAATTAAAAAAGGGAGGGAGATGCTTGGAGACGTGTGACAAAAACCTTACCATCTTTCAGGTAATTGTATGGGTCAGACTGATGCGGGGGGGGGGAGAAACTATTTTCGATTCTAATTCGCTTCCTACCCCATCTTTTAATAAAAATATGAAACCCCCATCGTCAGCCATGCCCCCAATCTATAGCAGGCGGGGAAAAAAAACCCACCCCATTTTTTGGGGGAAAAAAAACCCACCCCAGTTCCGGGACTTGGGTACGTGGTACAGGTCTGAAAATTTGCCAGCGTATAGTACAGTGCCTGTAGGCAAACGTATGTAAGCGGTATCCAAAAGGGGTCTCGCTGGTATTTTTTATGAGTCAAAAATTGGACCCCCCCATTTTTGACCCGACATGGCTCCAAGGGAGGTGAATTTTGGAGTCTCATTTCTCAGCACTATGAGATGCGAGCTCAAATGTAAAAACACTTTTACAGAGGACTACCCTTCCTCTATTCATGACCGCAGTGGCAGATCCCTCCTTCTTTCGTACGAGGGGGGGCATGACCGAAATTAGACGGGGTAAAAAAAACCCATGTGGGGGAAAAAAAACCCACTTTTTGAAAATGGTCTGGTGATGTCGAAAAACCTAGTAGCTACTCCAAAAGACTCATGGTAGTGCAAAAAGACGTTTATTATTAGCACAAATGCGCAAACTGACACTTTCTCGATCGAATTCTGAAATACTGGCCTACCAGTCGGACTTTGTCATTTTGAGGTCCTTTTGGGGTGGAAAGTAGTATTTTCTGGCACTATTGCCAGTTTTTTGTATGTTTTTAATTTTAACCTATTAATTTCTCTTGTTTAAACGCCAAATAACCGAATGAAAGTAAAATATGCCCGTCACGACCAGTCACACCCACTCACGGTACCCCCCACAGAGGGTCGATGGCGTAAAAAGTAGCCATAAAGTGCAAATTTTGCATTCATTTGAAGCGTTATCGCAACTTTTTAGTTGTTTTCAACGTTTTCAGGCGAAATTACGGTGTTTTGTTTTCAAATCTGAAAATTCAAAATTTTACAATGGGCTGCGAAGGGCAGTTTTCAAACTTGTGTCCCTGGGGTCCCATAGCAAATCTGCGTATAGTTTTGGTATCAAGGGCCTCTACTACTCCTAATACGTGCCATAGCGCTGAAAAACTACCGCTAACACTTCGGGTGATTTATGGGGTGGGTTTTTTTTCCCCCACATGGGTTTTTTTCCCCCAAATGGGTTTTTTCCCCGGCAAGTTTTTGGCTTCCCGCCAAAAAACGGTAAGAGATAGCGAAATGAAACCGGTGCCAGCGTTTAGAGCAAGGTTAGGCCTACGACAGATTTTTTTGTGTTCCCGTGAAAACGTATAGTCTATGAGCTACATGACGAAATATGAAAATGCGGGTTTTTATTTCCCCGCCTGCTATAATCTCTAGCCCCCAAAATAGCTGTCGCCCCTTTTAATAAAAATCTGAAGTGAAATTATTGGTGTTAAAACCCTTAGGGGTCGAATAAGTCGGCAAAACGGCATTTTTTCGACTAATAATCCGGTGTCCCCCTATATCCCCCAAACCTAGGGGGGTCAAAAAAAATTGAACGCTCTTTCGAATAGGCTAGGTTAGAAGTTTGTAGGATGTAAGCTTTAGCTGGAAATCAAACTTTGTTCAAAAATTAAACTTTACATAAAATTTTTTGCGCAAAATTGGATTTAGTCAAAAATACTGAATCAAATGAAAACCTGCTGTTACCATTGAAAGAGCAACTTCTAAGCTACTAAATGCTGAAAAAATTTTGTAAATCGATTCAGGCTTTGAAAAGTTACAGAACTTTTTCTGAAGCCACCAGGACCAGGCTGATCGAAGCGTTACAGCACAAGTACGGTTCCGTAGAAATTCCGGGCTATAGCTGCGAAATTTTTTAAAATATGAAGCTAGTTGGGGTTTTTTATTGCTGTAAAAATATTTCTGATGCTTCTTAGCAGGCTTTTCCTTCAATGTAGGCCTCAGGCTTAGGCTTAGCGCTTAGGCTTAGGCTTAGGCCCGTATTCACATACTAACACTAACACTTAAAGTTAGTGTAAACCCTAACTTTAAGTGCTTCGTAGCACTAAATTTAGTGCTACGAAGCACTTAAAGTTAGTGTTTACACTAACTTTAAGTGTTAGTGTTAGTATGTGAATACGGGCCTTAGTGCTTAGGTTTAGGCTTAGGTTAGGCTTAGGCTTAGTGCTTAGGCTGAGGCTTAGTGCTTAGGCTGAGGCTTAGTAGGTGGGTCAGAAAAGGTTTAGTCTTAGTTGCTTGCATCAAATAAAAGGACACTTGCTACTGTGAAATCATAAATAAAGCTGCACTTTTAAACAGAAATTGACTGTCAGTGCCAGATTGCTGCTGAGCATCAGTGACGTTTTCAGATCGTATTTATGGTATTCGCTTTCGTTAAAAATCGCTACTTATGCCTAATAATGCTTATTTTTCTATGAAAATGTAATTAATTTATTGTCTACACGAAAAACTTTTGATATACAAGCTCAATTTAACTATGTATAGTTCGCCTCTTTTTTCAATTGGCAAAATTACGATTTTTAGTACAAATAAGCTAAATATGTTGCTAACAAAGCTGTATCAAATATATTATTATGTGTTACTTTATGACGATCAAAGTTAAGGCTGACATTACGACTGTATTGGTCATAATTTTCGACGATTAGCCCCAATATGTCGAAAAACTATGATTTTCGACAAAAATAGAATTTTTTGAAAAGGTATAAATCAACGTTTTTTCGCATGGAAAGTGCTAAAAATGAACTCAGCACATGCGAATACGTGTTTTCACGGTGAAAAAATGTCAGTTTGAATTTCTCCCCCCCCCCGCCTCAGTCGCGCCATTGTATGATTCAGAGCTGTAACGCAAACGTGTTGCAAAAAAGCTTGTATTTTGGAAAGGACCAATTTTAAACGCTTGTCCTGAAAAGAAAACCAGGGGTTGACTTTCATTCAATACAAAACGTACTTTTAGGCGAAAAAACTTTTACTTAATGCAAAAGACCGCTTGTGATTTGAAGCTGTAAACAAACACTGAGCAGTAAATGGCCTTCCAGAAAAACACCTAAAAACACAATTATCCTTTTAAGGGGGCGCTAAATAACGCACCGCCGGCCTCTCTGTAGATCAGCCACTGGCATTATTTAGGCAGCATGTTGGAAGGAGTGGAAACCCCATTTCTGGTGGACTATGCTAAAAGCGGCCGATCACTGTGCCGTTATTGCTCCAAATTAATCGAAAAAGATACTCTGCGTCTCGGAGTCGTGGTACCTCGCTTTGACTTCAAGGTATCTAAAAATGGAGATGACCAATTTTTGACAACGACTGTGTAATTGTAAGAAATGTCTAACTGATGCTTATGTTTACCGAGATCCCCTTGTCAAAATTTGCTGCTGAGGCTAAGCAACGAAATTATCAGTTTTACTCTTCCTGTTCCGTAGATAAGATCTTTTCAACACATTTATGGTTCAAGGCATCTCACATTGCACTCATCAGAAAATTTTACTGCGGTATATAGTATATATGTATTATCTTACTGTGATAGTGTGATCTAATATTTTTTAGGGTAAGCGCGATCTTTGCAGTGGTTAAAACTGTTGCCAAAACCAGAAGCTGATAGTATTGAAAAAAGTTGCTGCTTGAAAATCACAGAATGTTTCTAAACATTATGTGTTCCATCATGAACTTTCATATTTTAATATTATAGATTGCTCACTGGTATCACTACGATTGCTTTTGGGTTTGTGCTCGAGTCAAGTGCATAACCGATATTCACGGTCTGGAAACAGTCAAAGACACTGATAAAGAGCTGATATCTAATAAAATTGCAGGTATATATACTATTAATTTTATTTATATAAATATGGTTGAGTTCCTTTTTTCTGGCGGGCTTGTGCGTAACGCCCAACTTCTGATTATTATAAAATCATCTGATTCTCGAATGGATTTGTCTTAGTATGTATGTATTTATGTATATAATCAGAAGCATAATGAAGCAAATGAAGGACTGATTTTTGATTTTGATAAAACTTTATCTGCATGTGAAAAATATTGTAGTCTGTAGAATGTTTAGTTCAAACCAAACGCTCATTAAAATCATTTTTAAAAAATCGAAAGCTATATAGTTTCGATAATGTGTATGTATTCCAAATCAAGGCCGTTCTTGAAGTTCTTATCAGTTTTTTCAGATGAATAATTACAGAGTAAACTTTGTCTACAATGTCGATTACTTAAATTTTGCAGCACTTAGAGATTGTTCTTTATTAGTATATACATAGCTTTTAGTTAGATTGTCTTATCAGATGAAACAAGTGTCTTTGCGATTGAGCTTTGTTTTGTTTTCAGAAGAAGGCCATCGCGTGAGTGGGTTGATGAAACGGCCAGCTTTAGAGGATTTCACAGTTGGCTATGCCAGTTCCAGCCGGGCCACGTGCAAAGCATGCAATCGTCGAATTTCATGCGTATGTTTCTTTGTTTCACGAAAAATATTGATAATATATAATTGTTTCAAAAGAAAGGGCTAACCGGTACTTTTAATAAAAAATAAATATTTTATAAAGAGGATAAGCTAGTTTGAATAAAGCAACGAAGGAAGATTCCTTCATACATGATTTATATAATTTTATCTCAGCTTATACGTCCACAAAGGGGTTTTGGCCATACATAAAGTGTGGGGGGGGGGGAGGTTGCAGAAATATGTGTATATATTTTTCAGGGTTTTGTTCGTGTTGGCATTTATGAGTATGATTCAGTGGTGGCTCGTTGCATGGTGAAGGGCGGGGTGGTCTGCTGGTATCATGCCGTCTGCTTCATCAAGCGCAGGGAGGAACTGGAATTTTATGAATCTGGCGACAAGTGGGTTTTCGAGTGTTTTTATTGGGCGTTTTTATTAAGTCAAAGGGATTCAGCTTTCTACATCGCCAATTTTTTCGATTTTTATTCCGAAATTGAAAGCTAAACATTGACACTTTCTCATCACCGGTAGAACCAAAAACGCTGTTACGCCATAGGCCACAGTAAATCTTTTTTGCGGTTCGGCGTGCCCGACATCTGTGCATCCATGAAATCTAATGGTTTTGACAAAATTTGTAAGAAACGTGGCAAATTTTTTAATCATTCAATAATAGTTTCGCTTGGTTTAATCATAAAATAATACTAATTGTTTTGATCTTCCTGTGCTTTTAGAATAACGGGTTTTGAAAAATTGACTGAGGAGGAAAAGAAAGCGTTCATTCGAAAGCTTCCACCAATAAGGTTCGTTTACCTAAATTTTTTAGATTAATAACTAGCTTTTTTGTGGTTTTTAAAAGTAGTTCACATTTTCAAACTTATTAACTACTTAATTTATGCTTTATGCGAGTGTTTTCGTGTTTTCAGTAAAGCAAGGTCTTTAGTTGGTAACAACACGTTGGATTATAATGGACAATTTTCGACTTCGTCGCAGTTAAACTATTAACTTGAACTTAATGAATTAAACTTGAAATTAACTTTAATTAGTTGGTGCTAAATTTCATTTCAGCAATCAGTCTATGCCTCGCTCCATTCCGCCGGAGAAAAAGCAGGCCGGACGTAAGCGAAAGCGGATAATTATGTTCGACAAGGACTTGCCGGGATCTCCCACACCCTTCGTCAAACACGTCCGAACTGATCTGGAAGCCAGCACGTCAGAAATTCAACGCGACATATCTCAAGCTGTGCCAAACGTCACTGCTGAATCAGTTTTAGCTCCGACTGAGTCAGAGTTCGGAAGTTCAGAGGCCACCACTAGTCAAGAGGGAACGAACTCTGAACAGTTGGATGTTGGATTCTGTGGTACTTCTACTGTAGACGCCGATTTACCATCAACTTCGGATCTAAAACAGCTGCCGCTTAGTAGCATTGACGAACTGTCAGCTTTATCTGTTGCTACTTCAGCTGACGAGATAAGTATTATTTCCTCCGCTCCCGCTTCAAACTTTAGCACCGATGCTCAGCAGTCACTTAATGTTGACCCTCCTTTGTGTACGACTACCACTGGTGATATGGATGCTTCCACGTCGACTGAAGTTGCTGCTACTCAACAGACGTTTGCTTCTTCCAACTCCATGAGCACTGATTCAACTCTTCGTTGGGTTTTGGGACCTTCTGGGGACGCGGCGCCCAATTTCTCCGTACCTTCCGACGACTGTTTACAAGCAGCGGCCGAGTTTTTGCAGAATCCTACCGCTGAAAACCAACCAGTTCGCACGTCTGCTCAAACGCAACCGTCGCGAGAACTGATTGATAGTTTAGGACTATTTGCTCGCAACTCTACGTCCGCGAATACATCTGTGTCAAATATTATGACAAGAGAAACTCTGGTATGTTTGTGACAGATTTATTGTGTATTTGTATTTTTTTAAAGTTTGTGTGATATGCAGCTCCAGTCTAGTGCAGATATTGATTTGCATTATTAACGAATTTTGAATGTTACGGATTTTTTAATAGGGTAAATTTAGTTCCAGTAATATTGCCAATCTGCAACACCTTATAGTAATTATTACATGTGTATATTGCAACGGTTGGTCTACTTTCTTCTTTCTTTTCATAATACTTTTGCAACATAACGTGTGAAGTATAAAGTTAAATATAAATATAGTACAATAACAAGTAGCAGTCCAAATTTGCTGCTAAAACTGTTTCTTTTCTAGTAGTTTTCATAGGTTTTTCATAGTTTTGGGTATAGTCAAAAACCCTCTAATTCAAGTTTGCCTTTTGTGATGTAGTGGAATCTGGAAGTTAGTGATTGTTCTCCATGGCGGGTTGCATATGGATTGCTGGTTGATGTGGAAAAGCGGTTCAGAATAAACCCTAAGCATTTTTATAGTTGTCTTCAATTTGCACCTAAACAACAATTTCGTTACCGTTGCCCCTCCTGAGCAGCTGAACGAACTGGCGGTGTGATCATGAGTGGAACTTGAAAACTTGCAGTGGAGTTGGAAGCTTAAACTCCAAAAAAGTGCAAGTTAGGATAAATTTTGCAGGCATTTTCTAGTGAAAATTGCAGAATGTTTATGGGATTTCTCGCGACTCACTCCGGTGAAAATTTGTATCTATTAAGCAGAAGCTTTTAGCGTTGTCTGCGACATGGGAGGTGGCGACTCCCACACCCAGGGGCTACTGTGACATAAATCGCCGTTTTTTACTTTTGTTCAAAATTGTTTGTCAGGGATTTTTTTAGGTCCACGAGTGGGTCCAGACTCAAGTTCTCTTAACTGGACCCAACAAAAATTAACCTGACCCAAGCCAGACCAGGGTTTTTTTTTTCAAAACGGCCAATGCTCAATTTGTGCTCATTTTAAAATTTCGATGCTCATTTTTAAGTTCGAATGCTCAAAAAATTTTAAACGTTTTTTTGCACTGTTGCATTGCTAAAATGACAGGTATGTAACCGTTACAAGTCGAAGTATATATTTAGTAAAGACAACACAAGGTAGAACTGAGAAATTTTGTGGGGCGAGTGTTCAGTGGCGTACCCAGAAAAAAATTTCGGAGGGGAAAGACTTTTCGATTTTTGGTATTGGACTAAATTGCCCTTTTTGTCAAATTTAACACATAAAACGCTTTACCACAACGCTGCAGGGGTCTGGGGGCGGCAGTTTCCAGAAAAAAATGACGATTTTTTAAATTGTTAGACCGAATGTGGTCAACTAGAGACGTATCAGAAATTTTTTACGACAGAAATTTTAAAACAAAAGATGGTAACGTCCATCAGACAGTGTATTACACAAGTAAATGTAGCATAATATACTCGTGTACTGTGTAGACATGCAAATGCAGCATAATGTACTCGTGTATACATGCATAGGCTTCGACGAAAGATAACAATAAGGAATAGGAAGCCACAGAGCTGCACAGGTTTGGGGGCTGCAGCCCCCAGAAAAAGATTAGAGAAAATTTTGATTTTTGGACCAAATTTGGTCAATTGGAGAGGTATCGGAATTTTGGCGAGCCAAAATCGAAGAGGGGACCCTTGTTGATATTTTCTTATGAGTTATGAGTTGACCAAAAGGGGGGGGGGGTACGCCTTTGATATATACGTCCTGTATCCAGGTCGTACGTAACCAGAATTTTGAGAAAAAAGAAATCGCGCCTAGGACAATTTTTTGAAAATATAGCAAGTTTGCAAAGGGGCGGCAGCCACCAATAAAACATGCCGAATTTTTAAGAAAACAGACCTTTGAAACATGCAGGAAAAAGCCATTTTTGCTTGAAAACCAGCATTTTTGTGCGCAACTTCGAGCACTGTGAAAATTTTTTTGTTTCGCCAATCCAACAGGGGGATTTCTCACGTGGCTACGCCTTTAGGCTGATATTCTGACTACTGGATACATAAGCTGAGACAAAAATCTATAAAAAATACAGTAATGGTCAAGAACTTCCCTACTTGGCAACATAAATAGTGAAACAATATTTTAAGATCTTATTTGGATCAATCTGGGACATCCCGAAAAAAGTTCCGACCCACCGGAAAAACTAAAGGGGCGGACACTTGTGTAACACTGTAACATGACTCTGGGAAATTTTTCAGAATCTCAATTTTTTGTCCTGGTGACGTCTTTGGGCAATAGCAACAATGCTCATTCGATGCTCATTTTTATTTTTCAATGCTCATTTTTATGTTCCAATGCTCAAATGAGCACAAATTTGAGCAAAAAACCGAGAGCCAGACCCAAGGGCGTAGACAGGGGGGGGGGGTGACGGGGGTCGCGAGCGCGACCCTCCCTTTTGGTTGAACCTCAAGAAATTATCAACAAGGGTCCCCCCTTTGATTTTTATCGCCTCGCCGAAAAAAATTTCTGATACGTCTCCAATTGACCAAATTTTGCCTAAAAATAAAAAATTCTCAATTTTTTTCTGGGGACTGCCGGCCCCAGGCCTCTGCAACTCTGTGGCTGACTAGTCCTTTGTTACTATCTTGCATCAAAGCCTACACATGTCTACAAGAGTACATCACGCTGAATTTACGTGTGTAATACACTGTCTGATCTGACGTTCCCATCTTGTTTTTAATTTTCCTGTCGGAAAAAAATTTCTGATGCGTCTCAGGTTGACCAAATTCGGCCTAAACAGTTAAAAAACGTTCCATTTTTTCCGAAGGCTACCGCCCCCAGCCCCCTGCAACCTGTGACTCACTGATCTTGCGTTTGCACTGCGAATTTGACATTGTTAAAATTACTGTACCTAAATACCAAAATAAATGTTAAAAGGGTATTTTAACCCATTACAAAAAAGTCATTCCCCGAAATTTTTTTCTGGGTATAAATATATATATACGCCACTGACAGTGAATTTATTTAGATTAAATGACTACATACATAAATGACCACAAACTACGTTTTGTTATGTAAACCATTCGCTAAAAGATGTAAAAAATCTTCTGTTCTGCCCTAGGAGCTGCCGCCCCCAGACCCCTGCAACTGTGTGGCAGTGATTTTGCATTTTATTTTTGGGTCGAAATTGGAAAACTTGTGTCGAAAATGCACAAAAGTCTATATATATTTCATTCCATTACAATAACCCGTAAAGTAATTCCCCCGAAATTTTTTCTAGGTACGTCAATGCGTACCTGCACAGAAAATGACATTATATTATAATTTAAATGACTACTTACGACACATATATTCTTGACACACACAGTGCTTAACTGGACCCAACGAAAATTAACCTAACCCAACATGGACACATTGTCGATTTTGAAAAAAACCCTGGTTTATGACGTGTATATTTTCTGTTATAGAAGAAAACGAAGTCATGGTGATCAAAGAAGACATCGGATGCCGTTTCAACACTTTTTTGCTTTTGACTTTGTATGCAATGATTGTGCATCGTATTTGTATAGCTGGTTTATTTCAATTTACTATTTATTTATACATTATTGCATGTAGATTCTAGTGTAACGTCAACGGTCGTTTAAGGTGGTAGTTACGTTTTCGACAGTTTTTATAACTTGTTATAACTTTGGATTGACCCAATGAATTGGGTGACTGTCTTTGGCACGTTAAAGAACTTGACTAAAACTACCCTTGTGCACAATAGATAGCTTAAATATGCAGCAAGCTTGCCAGCAGACACTTTTAAAGTAGTCAAATTTTGTGAATTTTTGCACTTTTCATGTTTTGCTTGTAAAATTGACAGTTGATTACAGATTAATTTTTTTCTTTACACCAGCATAGCCAATATTAGCGTGAATCCTGACGCTAAGTTTGATGTATTTATGTGACGCAGAAACAAAGTTACGCATCTTCGAATTTGAATTTTTTCGAATTTTGGAAAATATACAAGTTTCAAATCCAATTATTTCACGCATTACGCTGAATTAAAACGAATGATAAAATTGACACATCAGAAATTGTCTAGAAAACATGTAAAATAACGCATAAAAAGGTTGCAACATCGAGACTTGAGATTTAGTCCACGGAAATACTTTTTTACAGAATTCTGCTAAAACAAAATCTAAGCATATATAATTTTCGAAGTTTTAGCATAAAGTAGACACATATGTGTAGCAAGTTGTCCCAAATTTTCAACAAAATCTTACCAGTAGTTGCCAAGTTTTGTGGATTTTTGTGTAATTTCCGTAACTGGCTGAAAAATAAATTTTGCGAAAATTAAAAAGGAATAATTCAAGCTATTTTAGCAAGCATTCATCTCATTATAGTTTATAGGTTTCTAAATTAATACATGTACTATTATTCTTGATTGAAAATTAATAGTAAGTTACTCCTGCAGAACTGTCGAAAACGTTACCGCCACCTTAATCGCAGTCTAATGTGTTGTCAGTGTTTAAGGGGGTATATAGTGTCGCGAAAGCAGTCGATTTTGCGCGACTGTAAAACTTGTTCAGTAAAATGTTAGAAATTGTTCTTTCTATATTTTAAAAATCTACCAAAAGGCAAATTATTTTGCCAAGTTTCAGCAAAATTGGTGCAGCATATAGTTTGCAATAATGTCTCAAAGTCGGAAAAATGACGAAAAAAAAACCTATTCACATTCCATTTTTTAGTCACATTTATCAATTTTTCTGTTTAGTTTTTTTACACAGACTAATCAGGTTTGGCGCGATAGCGCCAAACCTATAATAGGACGCAAACACCATGAGTGCGACTTTTGAGAAAGCTTTCTTGAACATAGCAAAAAAACCCGTTCATCAATAAAGACAAAACTTGGTACAAACATAGTCCTTATGAAGTTACGCTCCTGTTCAAAGTTTGGTGTAATTCGATACAGGGGGGGCGGAGATATTTTTAGATTACACATTGCATTTTGTGTCATGATGATCTTTTTTTTTTTCTCGTCACATTTTCCGGAACATTGGCAGCATCCCCTGAGACAGCCAATATATTATTCTGACCGCCTTGATTCGCCATTCTGCAAGTAAGCTTTTTGAACTAAATTTTTGAGTTTTTGATAAGTTATCAATCAATTATAGATTTTTTGAACTTTCGCAATGCATCAATTCACTCGTATGCTGTGCAGATAGATAATTTTCCCAAAGTCTTGATGGATTTGTAGGTTGTTAAGTACGTAGATTTCAATTTCGGTGTTAGTTTTTCACAAAAATGTTGACCGGTTGCGCATGAGTATTTCGGCGAAATTTGTTTTCAACAAAATATGCTGCAGTATGTTTATTTTACTTTGTGTGCTGTGCAAAGAACTATAGTTTTTACATTGTTGGTTGAAATTTCATATCCTAATTTGCCAGTGGGCATCTGTAAGAGGCTTGTAAACTTTTCACCTTTTCAGCTGATTTTGCCTTTTGGCTTTGGCCAATCAGATTTTAGCTCAAATGTGGACAATTTTTGGTTACATGTTTTCCAATAAAATCATAGTTTTCATGCGTTCTTTCTCACATTTTTTCCAAAAACTGAAACTTTTCTAAGTAAGCGGCCCAAGCACAGTACAATTTGGATAGTTTTCAATGCTTCCTGATGCTCTATGGCCTTAAAAATTCAGCTGCCGGTTAAATAATAGGGGGATATATTCAGTAGCCTACCCAGGATTTGATTTTGGGCGGGGCTATCCTGCCAAACTTTCCGAAATTTTGGTTATTTCGCCTAACGTAGTGGGGGGGGGGGCATTCGGCCTGTATTTTAATCAAAGATTTTGGTGAATTTGGAAAACTTAAAAAAATGGACCAAAAACTTTTATTTCATTGAATATTGAAAAATAGGATCAAGTGCAG
Source organism: Trissonchulus sp. WLG1_4 (assembly GCA_030248245.1). Lineage (NCBI taxonomy): Eukaryota > Metazoa > Nematoda > Enoplea > Enoplida > Ironidae > Trissonchulus > Trissonchulus sp. WLG1_4. Next base: position 12,476 of record JASANF010006822.1, read on the forward strand.
TTGGGGGGGATAGTGGACCTATTTTTTGGAGTAGAGCACCTCAAGTGAAGCATTTTTTGTAATAAAACTTCTATCCACGAATTATTTTTTGAGCTATGACCTCTAGCAAATTGCATTTTCAGTGTCTTGGGAAGTGAGCGTAGGCCATAGGCCAAAGTTTTAAAGGCCAAAAATGGCTATAATCTTTGGGATCAAGTGCAGTTGGGGGGGGGGGAAATAGTGGACCTATTTTTTGGAGTAGAGCACCTTGAGGGAAGCATTTTTTGTAATAGAACCCCTATCCACAAATTTGGATTTTCCGAGCTATGACCCACCCCTTGAAAATTGCATTTTCAGTGTTTTTGGAAGTGAACGTAGGCCAAAGTTCGAAGCCAAAAATGGCTATAATCTCTGTTTTTGGATAGTTTTGAGTGCGTTATGATGTTTTAAGGCATCGTCTAGGCTTAGTTGGCAGGATTCTCTAGGCTAAGCTGGCAGGATTTTTTCTGAAAATTTCGTTTTTTTTATTGCCGAAGCCTGAGCCTAAGCCTAAGCCTGAACCTAAGCCTAAGCCTAAGCCTGATACTAAGCCTAAGCCTAAGCCCCATACTAAGCCTAAGCCCTAAGCCTAAGCCTAAGCCCAAGCCTAGATTAAAGTCAAGTTTGAATTTGGTCAAAAATTGGACGTTTCTAGCGAATTTGGCCAATTTTTCGACAGGAACCCGGTTAAAAAGCTTTTGTTTTGATCCTAAAAAATTTCAAACAATAATTTGACACCATTTAGACACGATTAGAACAGAAAATACAAGGGCTTCCGACAAAATTTGCGAAAACGTCCCTCACTGAGGGTTCAGATTTCGGGGGGTCGTATCTCAAAAAATCCAAAAAATGAAATAGGGGTTCTTGAAGCAAAAATGCTTCCCCCAAGGTGCTCTACTCAAAAAAACAGGTCCACTATTTTTCCCCCCCCCCAACTGCATTTAACCCAATCTTTGTATTTGGACAGTCTTGAGTGCGTTATGATGTTAAAAGGCATCGTCAAGACTTAGCTAGCAGGATTTTCTAGGTTAAGCTGACTATATTTTTCCTATAAATTTCTATTTTTTTAGTACCCAAGTCTGAGCCTAAGCATAAGCCTAAGCCTGATACTATGCCTAAGCCTGAGTCTAAGCCTAAGCCCGATACTATGCCTAAGCCTGAATATAAGCCTAAGCCCGATACTAAGCCTAAGCCCGATACAAAGCCTAAGCCTGAGTCTAAGCCTAAGCCCGATACTATGCCTTAGCCTGAATCTAAGCCTAAGCCCGATACTAAGCCTAAGCCATAAGGCTACGCCTAAGCCGAAGCCTAAATTGAGGCCAGTGGCGTATTCAGGGGGGCTGGGTGTGCTGCAGCCTCCCCCCTTTGCGGTTTGAGCAGCACCTCCCTTACAGAGGGTCACAGCACCCTCCCCCCTTTTGAGCTAGTGGTTCACATTGCTCCGCACCGCGCCCCCGGTAACTGGTGGCTCACGTTGTTCGTTGCTCCGCTGCTCCACACCCGCACCGCCCCCCCCCCCGCGGTCGCAGGTCCGGTGCAGAAATCCTGGATACGCCACTGATTCAGGCCCAGTTTTAATTTAGTAAAAAAATGGACGATTTGGTGAATTAGGCCAATTTTTTAAACTGGGTCAACGTGCCTTTGTTTTGATTCAAAAAAATTGTAAACCTTATTCCTACTCCATTTAAACACATTAAAAACGGAAAAAAACACGGGCTTCCGAGAAACACGCAAAAACGTTCCTCACTGATGGGTC